>CAJQZM010043439.1:0-26538 GCA_907164665.1 Colias nastes
GCGGCCGCAGTATCGCGCCACGCGGCTCTCCACACTGCACTCGACTGTACTCCGCTCTTTACTCCGCCTGATTGTATCCATTCTCGCATGCTTATGTACTGCTCCATTGATATGTCTTCCGCTGGATGGGATGAGTCTTCGAGTCTGGTACAATACAAAAGAATATTTGATTGTGTGTTAGACCTAAAAAAAATTTTGTCACATTGATATCATTTTAAAAGAGCAACTATTTACAGTTTCTCCCTCTTTGGCTCTTTGCAGAAATTGATTTCCGGACCATTGATATTTTTTTTTTCAGTATTTTAACAATAACAATGCATTTCGACACGAAATATACTAGAGTTAAAAAAAAAATTTGAATACATTTAATAAGAATTCAATGCATGTGGCTAAAAGACTAAAATATTGAGCTGCAATCTATAGGAACGGATCAATAGTAGAATGCAAATCGCGCGGCAAAACTGCCTCGTACATTTTCCACAAATGAAGACGCATTTATTATGACATAAAAAATTTAACTATTACCTAGTATGATAAGTAGTATCCCGTCCCCGCGGTACACTGGTAGTGAGCACGGCATCTCCCTCCACTTCGAGACCAGTTTCTCCCGTGGTTTCCTCCCCACCATCCTTTTTATTCCCAGACTTCTCTTCGTCTTTGTCCTTGTTGCTCTTCATTTTCTCCGGTTTTATTTCTTCAGATTTTTCCACCTGAAAAAACATTGTAACACAACTGTAAAATATGGAAAATGAATAAATCAAGGTCACATTTCTAATAGCATAGTCAATGAAAACATAAAATTTGTATAACCTTAAAAATAGAGTTGAAATCGTATAAATATCTATTTGCATTGTGTTATAGTTGAAAGGTAAAGGCAGTAGGTGTCTGTCAGTCTAATATTGTGTCAAGTTAATAACCTACTAATAACTAATTTCATACTTTATATATCTACAGATATTTATATTTACCTGAATATCATCTTCTTCAACATCCATGGGAACTTCTTCATCGTCCTTCAGTTTATCAGCCTCCTCCTCATCTTGCTTTAAAGTAGGTTGTTCGTCCGCTTGCTCTTTTGTGGCTGCGTCTACCGCCTTAAAGAGTAAAAAATTGTTAAAATATAGTTATTATCTGAATATACAATTTGTTTTTGTCAATATACGTGACATGCATGTGATACATACACGCATAATAATCTCAGTTCGAATTTCAGATTTTCTTTGTTATACCATACTGCATAATTTTATTTAAAGGGTAGAGATAAAATATTTTTTTTATCAAACATCTCTTTAGGTATAAAGAAGAGAAACGCAAAATGCATATTGCACGAAAACAAAACCTAAATGACGAATTAGTTTTATCATGCAGTATTATACCTGTAGATCATCCTTTTTGGCCTCTTTCACGTGTTGATAGGCGTCCGCCTCTTGGTCTTCTTCCCTTTCGTTATCACCGCCCTCTTCGTCCGCATCTTCACGTTCCACGTTCAGTGTGTGCGCTTTTTTATGTTTCTTTTCATTTACTTCACCTGAACAGAATTGTAATTGGTTATTTTATAGTTAATTTTAAGATGAAAAATATTAAAACACAATTTTTTTTTATTCTGTTGACCGAATTATGCAAACTATATAATTTAATCGGAAACATTATCTATACGATAATTCGAAATCAAACACATAACACTTTATGAAAATAATATTGTGAAAATTTTCCTAGAAAGCATTGACAATTTATTTTGTACACTTGATTACAACGAAAGCCCTTAAACTTACCAAGCGTTCTTTCCTGGTCAGTCTTTCCTGGCTTATTCTCATGTTTCTTCTGCGTATCGTGTGACGCTTCTGACTTGGCCGCTTGCTTCTCCCCGCGATGTCCTTTATCGCTTTTGTCTAACTCCGACCGACCCGTCGACTGTTTCTCGTCACCTACTTGTTCTTGTACTTGTTCCTGTTGTTGTGACATAATTAAAACATAGGTATTAGGTACGTAATTAATTAATCCGTTTTTTGTCGTATTTTTATCGCCATTTTATTTATTAAACAGTACAATTATCTACCAGTTCTGAACGCGGGTAGCGTTCGCTTGGCTTGTAGCCTCCATATTAATTATTTAAGTATGGCTACAAATCACTGCCAAAAAATAGTTATTTCGAATCTGTGGAATTTAATATTGCTTTACATGAGTAACTGTCTAACCTATTATCAATCGTGATATACCATTCTAAATATTATTAATAGATAGATTGTTTTTTTCGATCGTGTCAATAGTTTGTAAAATTACCTTGAACAGCAATCTAAATAAGTATTTTGATAATGAACGTTAAACAAGTTTAAATATAATATAAAAAAATTAAATCTTCTTACATAAGGCGCGGCCTCCTCATCCTTATCTTGTTCTGCGTTAGTTTCCACATTATCATTGGTTCCTTTATCCATTTGCGCATTCTCAGCCTTTTCCGCCGCAGCCGGGTCCTCATTAGACGGATTCGCTTGCGGGTTGGCTTCATGCTGTTTCTCTTCTACTTTATCATCTTCGTTTATTCCCTCCGGGTTCTGTGGAAGTTCTTCCTTATCGTCTGGTTTATCCGGCTGCTCTTCTTCCGGTTGTGTTTCATCAATTTCCATGGCTTCATCGGCATTGGTTTGTTCCTCATCATTGTCGTCTTTCTCTTGATTTTCTTCTGATGTTTCATCGTGTTTCTCTTCTCCATTGTCCTCTTTCTGCAAAAATTTCAATTGTATTATAAAAAAAAACATTGTATTTTTCTATTCTTTATAAATTTATATTTATAAAGCATTTGAATGCCGTAAAACCAAAAATATCAAATTCAATATTGTTTCTTGTTAAAAATGCAGTGTCTGCGAAGTTTTATGTAAGTGTAGAACATATTATAGCTTAAATTACAACAGATGAATTAGAAATTGCCGTATTATATGCATTGTAATTACAAAAGGAACTAATAGATTATTAATCTGAATACAATATTACCTCTTTATTGCCGTCATCAACACCATCAGCACCATCCTCCTCGTCACTGGAAACATCCAAACCATTCCTGTTTTCCTCCTTTTCTTCTGTTTCTTTAGGTTCTTCTTCTGGAATATTCTCTTTCATCACGTCAATATCGAATGGATTTTCCGTTTCCGTTTCACCCTCCTAAATAAAATTAAAATAAAATACTTAATAATAAATTACGAAAATACTTACATAACTCATGTTTTCAATTACATAAAAAGTTTTTAAATTTCAATATAATATTACTAACCTTATCTTCTTCAGCCTCCTCGCCATCAACATTCATATCTTCTGGAATTTCAAAATCTTCTGGCTCTGGATACGATTGTGGATTTCCATGGTATGGATCAGCCTACAAAATATCAATAGCATTAATTTAACCATTAAATTTCACAATATTTTTTTTCGCAATACTTCATATCAATTTTAATGAAGTTTAACTCACGTGATCATCATCAACTTCGGGTTCATTAATTTCATTGATGTCTTTCTTCTGTTTTTTCTCTTTACCCTGATCACCATCATCGACTCCTTCCTCCTGGTCTTTAGCACCCATCTCCTTTTCGCCCGTACTTTCGCCTTTTCCACATTCCTCTTTGTCCTTCTTATTTTGTTCTTCTTCGTTTTCTTCTTCATCTTCTGAACCCCAAATTTGTTGATCTAACCTTTAAAAAATTGCATAAATTGATACATTATAATGCTAATAAATATTGCGTAGCTAAGAACAAATAGAGAGAGAAAGAGTTTAACGTCTAAAAGATTGTAACTGGAAAACGAGTTATCTAAAGACAACATAAAAAAAGTTTATTTTGTATCTTAAATATCAAATCTTTTTCTGTGAACTACTCCAAATTGCGCAGTTAAAGAAGACCTATGTGACTTTTTAAAAATTAAACATACTTGTCTGCAGCATTTTCTGTATTGCCCATTTGTTTATCAGCATCATCATCGTCATTTTCTTGATCCGAATCACCTTCTGCAAATTTGTTTTCAGAATAAATTATACAATATTTAAAAACATTTTACATACTTTAGTTATTTTTTAAGAAATTATATTTAAAGTGGGTACCTTTTTGCTCCACATCTTGTAAATGTGAATCAAAGTCATCCGTCATATTAACACCCTTTTCTTCTTCCTTACAATCACGGTCCTCCTCTTTCTTTTCTTCTCCTGGTTTATGAGCATCGTCCAATTGATCCTAATCAAAAACATGTAGTATGTTAGCATTTATGAAACACATATGAAAATAATATTATTTCATTAGTCTTTCGTTTTTTATGTGTGTTGTGATTTTAGTGTTCAGACTAGGATTTAAATACTATTTATTAATGGTATTATATTGTTTCCCGATGTTACGTCTTAGGACTTATCACAAGAAATATCTAATTTACCTGATTCTCAATTCTCTCAGATACATCCTTTTGTCCTTCCCCTTCGCCTAGTCCCATACCACTTGATAGTTTTCCTGGACCACCTTCTCCATCACCTTCATCCATATCTAGATCAGATGGCTTGCAGAATCTAACAAAAAATAATGAATAAGTATTACAATTAGTTGTTGTTTATCGTGAGTAATTATTTTAAGGTCTGCACCTTAAAATAATAATTTGTTTAAACTATCGTATATAAATAAATATATTTTAAACATACCCTTTTGTAGCTAGGTCTGAGAAGATCTTCAACAACACAGATAGCATTTTGCATGACACTCTGTGCACTGCAACCTGTTGAGCCACGAAGTATTGAATGAAAAGTACGGTTTGTTCCAGTATAGGGACTAGCCTCATTAAAACTGTTTTAACATCTTCAATATATTTCTTGGCTGAAATGTATTGAATGAAATCGAGCACCAAAGTCTTTAATTTACTAGTCAACACCTCTAATTGTAGTATTTTGCGATCAGATGAAAGTTTATCCTGTAAGAGATCTTTCAAATGTTTGTCTTCAAGAATTTCTTTGGATTCTTCTTTATCCTTGTTTTCCTTATTTCCTTCATCAATGATGTCATCAATTGCATCTAAAACATCAACATTATCCATGCTCTTTTCAACAGGTAAGTGTTTCTTATATAGAGATTGAATTATCAACAGCATATTCGCTACAATATGTTCGGTTTGTCTGAATAATCCTTCTTTGGTATTCCCTTCCAATGCTACATCTATGGTTTTATCTATTTTACGGATTTTTTGCATTGTACTGTTAAGGTAGTTTTCTAAATCTTCTAAGCAACATAGAATTGGATGGTGCGACTTTCCTTGTTCAGTAACATTATATTTGAATTCAAAGTTATATTCTTCCAGAATAGCTTTCACTTTTTCTTTTAATATTCCTAAAGTGATAACTCCATCGTTTACCGTATCTACGTGAACTTGTGAAACCATCGGAATTTGAAGATCATAGATTCCCAGGAATTTAGGAACTGCATTTGTCAGTTTATTTAAAGCTGTTCTTTGTTTATCAACTAAATTGATAATCGCTTTAATTTTCTTGTATAATTCCTTCCATTCGTCACTGTCACTATAACAGTGAGGTAAAAGTGAATTCGATAGTAGTCTGTCAAATTCTGGTTCGCAGTTTGCATTTAATCCTTTTTCAGGCAACGATTTTAGCACAATACTAAATTGATCGAGAAGAATGGATGCATTGCCATAACATTCAGAGAGAACTTCAATTTTATCATTAAGTGTGAACACATTAACGAGATCATCTAATTCGAGAACATTAGTGATACTCGTAGCAACTGATCGTAGGTCACAAATGTATCTAGAATACTTCGCTATTGTTTTCTTCTGTTTGTTTGTTAGTTTCTGAAAAGATATACATTTATTTTAATAAAGTTTAATTGTAAGTAATAATTATTTTCTATTAACTGTTAATATACTGATAAATACATACCATAAGTTGAGCAGCAAAACCTTTACAACGTTCTATATTCTGTATACCGAGGTCAGCGTGCGGCGACTGTAAAGCCGCTGTCATTAAACGATGTCTTGTGATGTTCTTCTGGAAATACTTTTCACATCCCGACCAAAGTAGCGAGAGTGTTTGATCGCAACGTCTGTAAAATTTGTGAGAAAATAATTAACTATTTTATGTGTTTTCTTGCGCATGCAACCACACATAAATTTATGTTTTTATTACTTTTATAATTAATAATGTTATTTATGTATAATATGTTAAAATTATGGTTTCCTTCTTTTTCATTACTGAGCAATTTCTGTGCAAATAAATGTGCGATTAGGACAAAATTATGCTAAGAACATGGTAGACGATTTTGACACGGGTCTCATTTGAGGTTTTAAATATTTTGCAAAGCATAGCAATAATTTAGCTACCCGATATAGAACCATAGTTATACATTCTTCTTAAGAAACATACCGATTCTTCAAATAGCTCATAGCTGCGTCCAAATCCACTGGAGGTATTGTGAAGTCACACAATTCTTCAGAAGCACTTAATATCACCAAACCAGTGCGATAATTTAGTCCCATTTTCGCAAGGTATTTGAATAGATCCGCGAGCGCTTTACGTTTTTGTTGGACAATGTTCTTCGCTTGCGATTTCTGCCTGTCTTTTGGAGCTGAGGTATCCACCTAAAAATAAAAATTTCTTCGTAAATATATCATAGATTTAATTCGGAATCCTAAAAAGGCTAATTATTATTTACCAAATACAATTTTTAATCAAATACAGAAAAAGAATACGTACCTCTAGCGAGCCTAAGTGTGTGCTGGTTTCTATAACTAGCGTTATGAAATCGTCAAGTCCTTGCACTAAGGACGGATATCCGGTATTAATCATTGTATCTTTACAAAGCTGTTTCGCCTTAGTGAGCAAATTAGGTATTTTCGACAATAAGCTCGTCTCAGGTATGAGGCAGCATGGTTGATCGGCTTGATCTAAGTATTTCTAGAAATGAGATATAAACATGGCTCATAAATAATTTTAATAATAAGGGTGCCAAAAAGTAGACAAGATTCCTTATAAATTTTAACATTTTATCATTTAGTTTCTGGCAATAACAAGACTATTGACATCTTCTCAAATACTGTACATAAATTTAAAAAGGAATTGCTCTCGATTAAACCTAAATCCAAGACACAGTCTGCAGCTAACTGCAGATTAGGTAAAAAATACACATATACATATCCAATTTTAACGGCAAAAGAATCAATTAATGTTAAAAGAAATAGCTACATTATCATTGGCAATATTGCCAAATCCCACGTGATAATGTAGCTATTAATTTTAACATTAATTGATTCTTTTGCCGTTAAAATTGGATATGTATATGTGTATTTTTAACCTAATCTGCAGTTAGCTGCAGACTGTGTGTCTTGGATTTAATGTTATGTTTGTTAGTGGTGGTTGCCTATAATTGTGACAGCACTAAGTCTACGATTGTAATTACTAAAAGCTTTTATCTATGTTATCACCAACAGGTGATCCTTAATGAAATAAATAAATAAATAAATTATGGAGGATGCAAATTACCTTTATCCTTTTCTCGTATGGATATGGCTAGCATGAAAATATATCAATTATAACCATTATATAAAATAAACCCAAACAAGAATAAATAAATGTACTGTCATGCTAAACATATCTAAGCTAAAACTATACAGTAGATCTAAGAGAATTATATAAGTGTACATAACTTAAGCATAACATTAAAATACGAATACTTTATTTTTCACTTTTAAAGTGGAAACAAACTTTCAAATTACCTTAACATTCCTCGCCAGTACGATATGTATCAACGGATCGATCATATAAGCGCCGCCAGCGGGCGCGTTATGGGCACTGTTAGCGGCCACACGCTTCGGTCTATCCCAAATGCCCACGTGCTCGCTTACTTCACCGCTAGTATCTACGAGCAGGCTGGATACGCTCTCCGTTAGAACTTTCTAGAAGACGAATACGATAGGTATTATAAATTTTAACACGTATAAGAGTTTAATGAAACATACGTAGACAGTTAACGGCTTTGACCTGCCACTAGTATCTACTAACAGGGTTAGAAATTTCTCGAAGGTACGAGAAAATATGAATAGTGAATACTACGTTATTTTAATGCCGTTTGGTAACCTGGGTTTATATGATGAATTAAATGAAACTCAACATTACAAAATTAAATAAGAATAGTAAACTGCAGTAAGTAAATCGAAACACAAAACTCTTTTCTATCCAATCGTAGTTATGTACCACAATACTGTGGGTGAATATTATTACACAAACCTTTAACTCACGTAATATTCCATTAAATAACACTTTAGCACAGAAAAGAGAAAAAACAAACCTCAAATTCTTTACAATGTTTGTGTAAAGCCTTGTGAGCCTTATCGACTGTATCCTTCACACTCCAATAACTAAGATCCCTGTCCCAAGTACATATTTTCACAAAATCACGTAATTTCTTCTCAATCGGTGCACGTTTTTCTTTTAAGAACGCACTCACTTGAGGAGAAAATTGTGAAAAGTAGTTGTGTATGTTCCATAGTATTGACAATAGTTCATCTGAAAATAGATAATCAAGTTTAACATAATTTTGAAACGTCTTTACGAAATTAAATAAAAACTAAGTGACCCTTCAACTATAACAAATGATAACGGGAAACGCAAGTTACTTCACATGTGAATAAACAATGATTCCTCATATTCGAAGGTATAATTAAATATTCAACAATTTAATTTATGAAACAATGATGATCATGCTTTACCCCTATCAATTCTAGCCTTATTAAGTATTGTCATATAAATACTGTTAGACGTAACTTATATTTTTGTGGATGAATAGTTGTTATTATAGCTGTTGTCACTATTTCATGTCAGAACATGTTTAGCTGTCGGATAGTATAAAATGCCGCCTTGAATCGTGGCGCATTCGTACGAATCGTGCCTAGAGGTACAGACGTTTTTTATACGACGTTTGACCCAACTACCCTCACATTGTTAATATCAACTGGATATGGATTATGGATATAATGGATTAGTTATCAACTGACTACATCAAGTTATGTAGATTCGCAGTTATGTAGATTCGCAGTACATTCTTATTACATTCAAACTAATATTTAACCCAGCCCCCTGTACATTTGTAAAAATACAATAATTTAACATACCTCTTCTCTCGCCTGGTTTCAAATGCACCAAATGGCAATGAAACGCGTACAAAATGTCAAGTCTAACTTCATATTCAGCCACGTTTGATTTCTCCATAAAGTCTTGAAGAACTAAGGTAATCCTTGTGGGTGAGACTGGTTGGTTATCGAGATTCTTTGAAGGATCCAAGTATGAAATGATCACGGTATACATGTAGAACCAGTATTTGTGAGCGTCCGATTGTTTCCTAGAATACAATATATTCTGGTGAGTTATTGACTAATTTATTCTCATGTTATGTATATCATAAAACACGGTAAGTACATCAAAAAGTATGTTGTTTCTAAATATTATCAATAAAGAAAACACTTCATATTATTAATTCTTAACTTATTCTTCATTAACACAACATTTATGATAAAACTTTCATATTTTTTCTGATAATATATTTTTTGTAGAAAACTTCTTGAGTTTTTTTACTATTGTTAAAATAATACGAATCGGAAGTAAACTAATTGTGCACGTAACACAATTTATTAATGAAACAAGAAACATTGGTTACGTCAAATTAACAGTTCTATAACTTACCTCTGATACAGATTATTCAAGCACTCCTTCCAATGACTCATCTCTAATTTCCTCCAATTTATAATCTGTTGTCCCACAGATAATGATATCTCGATCATGTTATTGCCTTTGTGCGCATTTTTGTTCCACTCTTCGATTTTATCGCGAAGTAGTTCCAGACCAGTGAGGAATCGTGATACGGGGCTTGTGATCGGGAAGTTTAGTATTCTGTTCACTATAACCATTATCTGGAAGAAAACCATCAATTCAAAATAAAGATATTAAAAAAAATTCAACCAATGTATAGATGCTAATTAATTAAGTAAGTCATAAAACATAGTTTAAGGCGGTTACGGTGACGTCTTAAAGCAGTGCTAGTTCCAGTTTGGGAAAGAGACACACCTATATAGGTCGTCTAGCGCCGTCTCTTTCGCACACTAATATTAGTACTGCTTTAAGACATCATTACTGCGGGGATCCCCATTTACCTTTAACATAAACCTTTAGAAATAACAGATATAAATATCTTGGAAGAAATAACAATGTCAATAAACAATGAAATTTGTTTATACGTTCATTGAATATATTTAACATTCTTACGTCTTTTAAAGTAGGGAAGTCCGGCCATTGCTCCAGTAATTCTCTTGTATTATCTCGCACTTTGTGAAGCAGCGGTAAGCACTCGCGCGTTTCCGATACCCAGGGTGAGCGATAGAAGTCCACTTTTTGATTGGAAGATTCTAAAATAAAATATTATTCTCTATTTACCCATACGTTTTACGCAAAAAAACATGCACTTTACCGCAGATAAAAAATATGGCAAAAATAAAAGCCAACAATTAATGCGAATTTTTAAATAGTGTCGAAATGGATTTAACTACTTACCAAGCCCATCGACTTTAGCTTTAATATGAGATAACAGCACCAACAGACTAGGAGTAATTTCACTTTCAAATACCGCATCCAATCCTTCCCACGATCCTTGAGCAACTTTACTGAATATGGGATACCGTAATAGTAAAGGAGTTACGACATCATTGCCTACTATCTTTTTAGGAGCAGTCAACCATTCTGCGATGGTCACATTACGAACGAAATTTGAATGCCACTTGTATATCAAAGACACATCTTCAGCTGTCATAATTAGTTTGGGTTTATCTGCATTTTGTACTTTTACTTTTCTCTGTTCTAAAGTAGGCGGTTTAAATTCTCCGAAATCGTCCTCAGCGTACGAAGGGAACATTTGCATTATTTCTTCGTGAGCCGTGGCCTCTTCGTCTTCATCTTCACATTTTGAAATAGACCTGTAATTTTGATAATTATTGGTACAATTATTACTTATGTGTTTCCTATATACATAACATTATATTGTATCGTAGACATATACTTACTTCGTGACATATAAAGCTTCGTCGTCCTGTTTCTTCCTTTCCATATCCTGTCGTTGTTTGTCCCAAGCTTTCACTATCGCATTTAATGTAGTCAACACCGCGCTCATCGACGCTTCATCAACTCGACCCATCGCTGTACAGTTCATCTTTAACTCTGATAAATTCATTTTTAATATCCTAGAAACATAGAAAAGTATTCAATTATATCTTCTCACAGAATAAAGAAATGGCGTAATTAAGTTGTAAAACTTTAAAATAAATGTTATGATTTGAACATCTTAAAACTTACTCTATCCATGATGATTCAATCTTGAACAAATCAGTTTTGCCACCTACACCGCGACTCAACATTTGTATAAAATGATTTGTTACATATCGATTAAGGTGTTTTTCCTTTACATCTATAACATCAATTTTACTGGGATACACAAGCAAACTCCTTAATAATTCAGGCAAAAATTCTCCTTTTTGTACTTTTAGAACAAGTTCTCTCATCACATCACTCAAAGAGGTTATACTGTGTATAATTTGAGAGAGTGAACTCTGCAAAGGCTTTGCTAAATCGGGGAAGGCCTCAGCATATACAGTTTCAATATTTTTATAGAAAGCTCTAGTTGAATTCATCCATGATATTGTTTCTCGAATAACGGCCTCAGCTTTATTTACTGTACATTTATTCAGTTTATTACTCGCGATAAAATCTATGTAAAGTAGATTGCAAATCTCTATCATTTTTGTAGATACCGTAATTATCGTCCTTTCTGAGAGAATCGACTTTGAGAAATGTTTACATTCCTAGAAGAAAAAAACAATTTCAATATTGGAATAACTATGAAATAATATATTATATAGGTGTTATTAACGGTAGCTGTATTATCAACTGAACAAAATGAATCCTTATTAATTGTACTTACTTTGACAAAATTACAATAGGACGGTTTATCAGGACGGAATGTATTACCAGATGCGTATTTATGAATTTTAAGCGCTGTTTGTTCTTTCAAATTCATCAAAATTTCGCAGTGTGGGTGCACTTTTTTCAACTGTTGTAATGTATCATTATTCAAAGAATTAATCGCCACTTGAGATGACTTTTCGATATTGCGATTTTCATTGATAGTGCCCGCAATTACACCTTGAACGTAGTACGAACTGAGTAGGGCATTAAACATCTGTATGTCTTCTTCAATATATTTAACTTTCATACGATACTTCTCGACATGGTCTATTGGACTCATTTCTACCATAAATTGTACAAACAACAAACTAGTTAGTAGAGATAATTGCGCTGTTAATATCTTCACTTTAGTCACATTGAGTTTATTTAAGTTTAATTCTTCTTTAAGTTCTTTATTAATTCCATCGGCTTTTACTAATGCTTCCATTAAATAGGAGTCGATCTTAAGATGTTTTAGCAAAAAACTAAATTTATCATCGGTTAATTTGAAAATAGGATTATTCAAATTAGACACAACAATAGAATGGAGATAAATAATTAAATGGTCATATTTCTTCATTTCAAATACAGCATCTGCTTCTCTGAAAGTTAAAAACATAAAAATATGTACTGAATTTAGAAACAAAAAGTTAATTGTGATACCAGATAATTAATATTTTGGAGTCTTACAATTTAGCAGCGGCAGTGATATCCAAGGTGCCTATATTATTCCATAATATTTTTAAAATAGACTCCAATTGTAAAGAATATTCCACTCTGTTATTAAGAGATACTTTTTCATAGGCTAGTAATTGTTGAGACCCTGAAATACATTAAAATGTTATAATCCTATATAAAAAGAGCCGTGAGTGCCGCACACACGTGTCAGAAGTGAAACTTGTTATGCAAGATTCAAAGATACCAAACGGTATTGCCATAACGCGACCTTGAAAATATACTCTCTATGCGCCTAAATAAGTTTCACTTCAGAAGTAACTTAATATGATGATAGTTCAACAAATATCAAAGCAAATTTACAAATCGCGACAAAAGCAATCATTCTTATAAGAACTAACCTAGCAAGTGAATATACTTACACGAAATTAAAATCAACCTTATTCATATGGATTAAAGTCGGCTTTACATGATTTTTTTAGTGGACGAATTTAAGGTATTACACCTGATAAATGATCACCACCCCCCATGAGCACTCACAAAGTTACCTTTGCGAGGCTGTTACCGACTGTCGAAGGTGGATGCAGGCTCTCTTTTTAAAAAAATCCATGTCATGATGATTAACTTTAATTCATGCGAAAATAAATGCATAAACAAGAACTCACCTTCCTCTTCAACCAACATTGTAAGCTGTTGAATGTATAATGGCATTAATGGCAGATTCATTGAAACCCTTTGTGTATTAGCTGGAATCAACTCCATGACGTCATCAGAACTTAAATGATTCCCAGATAAAAACAGCGAAGGATGAACGGCTGGTGATGATGCCAATAATTTATAAATCTCATCCCAAAATTTCGTTGTCATTGATGATAATCTAAAATAAAACATAATAAACTATATCGGTGCGTATTATTTGTATTTAAAAAAAATATTGTTATCGATTCCAAAACGTCTCGATTTGAAATAAATATGCTTTAAAAATGATACTTTGTTATAATTTATATCTTAAGCTTACCTTTCAATAGTCACATCAAGATTACCCTTTTGCATTTCAAGCAACATACTCAAATGATCTATTAATGCTGGTGGAAATCCTTTCGTAACTTTCCCGTAAGCAGTAACAATTGCTAAAATATCTAGACAACTTGTTTCTTTAGTGCGCAAAAGAATATCTTCTGTTGCAAAGAACTTCCTCAAGAGCTCTGGCATATTCGGTTGCAATACATTTAAAACTCTTTGTACAACATATAAATTTAATGGTATGAGTTTGATATCTGAACTTGGTTCTTTTACTTTTTCTTTGATACTTGCTACAGTACTTTCGATTTCTCTAATACTTTCTTCCTGGGGTATATCTATAGCAAAGGTCTTGTTAGCATTGTACATAATGCTATCAAGCTTGTAGAATTGCTTATCAATTGGTTGATGCATATCAAAATGGATTTCTTTATAAACTGCAGCTCTTGCAGTGCACAAGTTATATTCCCGTTTGTCTTTAAATAGCTTTGATTGTCCGTAACATTTTCTCATTTTCTTGCTGATTTTCGATAATTCCGTATGTTCCTGTTCCATGTTTAATTTCATTTCCGTAATTTTCTTTTTAAATTTCATAAATTCATCAGATTTACCAATCATGCTGTAAAGTTTTTCCAATAGATACTTTTGAATCCACTTATTATGGATCTGGAGGATAGGTATAATTTCTTCTTTTAAGGTTGGCGTACGTTTTTGCATGGTAAATATTGGCATTGTACACGTTTTGAAAAATCTTATTCGCCAATTTAACAATTGTAATAACACACAAATATTTTGGTCACTTAAATTAGAAGATGCCAAATTAATTGCTTTCAGCAATTCCTCATCAATAAGATTTATATAGTTTTGGCAGTGTCTTAATATGGGATATTCCACAAAATCATCAGTTAAAGTTCTCTTTGATACTGCATTTGAATAATGAAGAGCAGAGAAAGGACTTTCTATAAGAGATAATTTCAGAAGAGTTTTTTGACACTCATTATATAGCAAAGCAAAACTCGTGTTAGATTTAGCAACAACACCATCGTCAACGCAATATGATTCCCGATAAAACCGTTTATATGACTCCGATGTCGTATTTAATTTATTTACATGGTTAAGTGCTTGATCGTTCAATTCCTTTGCTAAATTTTTCAATTTGATATCCTTGACATTTGAAACTGCTTCATTTAAACTATAGTAAAGAGTTTTCAATTGTTCACCAGAGCATTTTTGGTAAGAAGTTAGAATGCTAAATATTACGTGCATTGTTGCATTGTCCACTGAGTTGTTATCTGTAATTTGCTCAACTGCCGTATAGGAAGTTTGTTTCGCTAATTCATAAATGGAATTGGAACAGAGCCCTTTAATTGTTAATGTGTGATTAACAACATTGGAACCAAAATTTGGGAATTCTTCAGTGCCCAACTCATTTTCTAACTCACGTAACATCTTATTCTTCATTTCAGCTAGAGATGTATTTATATCGGTAACGAAGTCACTGCCACTTCTCGGTTTTATGTAAACATCTGAAAAACTGTTCAGTAGAGCCGTTTTGAAAGACACACCCCTTACTAGTTGTTGTTGTATTATATGCGCTGCTTGGAGAAGTTGCGAAACTGTTGGCCGTTCTAAACCTGAAACACATTTTTTATATTATACAATAAATTTCATGTCATACTAAATGTCATATTGAATTATGATATTTATTGTTTAAAACATGTAGCTTAGCCAAAATTGTACAACTTACCTTGCACAAACTCTGTCATAGTTTCATGGCACCGAATGCAAATATCGTGATATTGATTAGGCAAACCACACGACGATAATAACGCCACTAAATCCATATACGGCATTATCTCAGAGAGACCTAGGTCACTATTATCAGGTCTAAGCAAGTAAATCTCAACGCCTCTATTTCTCATAGCTCGAGATATTTCGCCATGCTTTGCATCCATTGTAAAGAAAATCCTAAAGTTGGGATGAGGCTTTATTTCGCTTATTTCACCTCGCTCCGGAATACTGAGGACTCCATTTGGCTCCAAAAGACCGTTTAGTCTATCTAATACTGCGGCTGACGTTAAATTTACATTATCTAATAGAAGCCAAGATCCATCAATCATAGTTTTAACAAGTAATGAATCTATCCACTCGAATCTACCACCCGAATTTACGGATGTCAGTTTTAAGATTTTATTTTGCAAATGCTTTAAATTTACTATTATTTTTTCTATGCCGTGAGTGGAAAGATCACAAATGTTGCTACATTCAATTAATTTATAGCAATGGTCTAATAGAAACTGCACTTTCTCTTTGAATTTTTTCATGTCAATATTAAATGCGTTTTTAGCTTCGCCGTTTGTTTCTATTTGACGGAACTCAAAAAGATCACTCAAGAGCTTATTTGATTTCCAAAGTTTGAAGTCTTGTAATAACCATAAACCTCTGACAATTCGGATAGTAACTGTCTCAATATTATCATATATATTTTCCAAGGTTCTGTTGTAGTCGACTTGTTCAAATCCCCCTAATAGATCTGATACATCCATTGCTGAGGTGACTGGTATAACATGTAATTCATTTCCGGTTAAATCCGCTAAAACTTGAACCAAACTACTTTTTCCCACAGCAGTCGGTCCAACTAGTATAGAGAGCCAATTCATTTTTACATTTTGAGCTAGCGCTTTTAAAATTGGCAATTGGTCTCTAAGAACTAATAAATTTGTATCAATTGATCTTCTGTTTTTATACAGCCTCTCATTGTTGATTTGAAAAATAACATCACCAATAATTATGTTCTTACCATCAATATTGAACATGGGACGTTCATCACTTCTAGGATAAGCTGGATAAAATATTTCATTATAAGTTGTTATCATTTTTTCTTTATCTTCCTCTGTCCGCATTCTATTAACATAGAGCATATCAATAAACTTTCCAGGTGACACTTTTCTACCTTCATTTTGATCTTCAATGAGTGCCTCACACCATCTTTGTATGTCACGTAAGTTCATTTCCCAGGGTGCTCCTCTATGTCCCCAAGACTGAATTTCAGTTATTTCATGTGATACCTTACAATTGAATTCAACTATTCTGTGTAAGATATCTTTAGAAAGTTCTGAATATTGTGCCTCAACAATGAACGTAAGATCATCTTTCGTCAAAGTGTCGACATATACTTGAGTGAATCTGTTTAAGAATGATACGGGCAGGCCCCGACGAGCACCGCCCTGTTTGAGAGGATTTTGACAGGCAAACAGTTTTGTTTCTTTTTTCACTTTAAATGTTTTACCTAATTCTGGAATGTATATTTCACCTCTGTGATCTAAACAAGCATTAAGACCTTCTAGCACAGGTTGTGGAGCTAAATTAAGTTCATCCAAAAGAATCCAATCTCCGTTTTGGAGAGCATTTAAGAAAGCTCCCTCCTTGAAGATAAAGGATCCGTCTTCTGATGGTAAGTCGGTACCAAACAAATCTGTTATATCCTGAAAAAAAAAATTACAATTAAAAAGTTACACTTACGCGAAGAAAAAAACTAAATAAAATGAGTGAAGATACACTTACTGTTTGATCACTCAAGTTTATGCGGACAACTTTATGACCAGAACTTTTTGCTACAGCTGTAACTAAGCTTGTTTTTCCTACTCCTGGGTTTCCTTCTAATAAAATCGCTTTGTTTAACTGAATGCCTCGTAATAGTCGTAATGTATTAGCACCAGTTGTGGGAGCCGTGAACGTAAACTTCTGAATATCAAATGGATTGTGGTGTGGCCCAATTTCGATAAGGAATGGATGGATCCCAAACTTCTTATCAATTACCTCAGCAGTCAATGATATTGCCTTATTGACCAACATGTTGTTTAATAAGTCAGTTTTTTCGTAACCTAATGCTCTTATTTGATTGAGCAAGAAGTTAATAGCATTTTTGCGCAAAACGTGTAAGGTTTCAGGATCAATGTGACCCGTTAAAGCGGTACCGAAACAATCCAAAAATGTCATACATGCACCATGCACATACGCCTCAGCTGTGTCTAACAATTTTTGTCCAACAGTAACATTAATGAATTGTACCCAGGACAGTAAATCACGAATGCTAAATGGAAATTTATTTGTAACTTCGGAATTTTTCAACCAATAGCTAAAATCAATTATACAATTTCCAATTCCTGATGTTCCATCTTCTTGATTTGACAAAGCTATTCCTTTACTAACACTCTTTTCCAGAACCTCTAATAAATCTTCTCTGGAACTGACATGATCACACCATATTTCTGTGAATCTATTACGTAAAGCGGGTGATAGTTCTTTTTTTCCAAAATCACCACCTGGATTCATAGTTCCGATAAAATGAAAATTTTGAACAGCTGAAATAACCACAATATCGGAACTATCATCGGTGCCCCGTTCAGACAAGACTAATTGTCTTTCTGGTTCTAGTAATGAGTTCATTCTTTCTAAAACACTGTCATCTGCTAAAGATATTTCATCTGCGAGGAACAGATGGCCATGTTCCATTGCTTTTATTAAAGGTCCATCAACCCACTCGAATAATTTCCCATCTTTTTTATATTGTCTTACCGGGCGAAGTCCACCCAAGAAGTCCGAGCTTTCTGTATGCATATGACAGTTTACGGATAGTAACTGACGGCGACTTAAAGCGGCCAATACTTGACATATTGTGGTTTTTCCGCAACCAGTCTCCCCTACCAATAGCACAGGCTCATTAAAAGTAAATGCCTTGGCTATTAAAACTGCTAATCTTCTCATATTATATGTCCATACTACATGAGAAAATTCTTGGAGTTGGTTACTTAAAAGCATTTCTAATGTTGATTTAGTCACGGGTGAAGTATTTTGATGAAGGCTGAATAAATTTTTAGGATCGACTTTTCGTTTTATATGTTTTTCAATAACTTCCTCTATTATACTTCTTTCATCTGTTTGGCGCACTTTGCCCGCTAATATAAGATAACCTTCGTCGGCTATATGCTGATCCCAGTCATAAAATTTTTCAGAAGTGAGCATTTCTTTGGAAGCATGTTTATATCTCTGGCCCCATCTGAATAAATCTCTCAATGTGATAAATCCATCTTTGCCTTGTACTGCGGCTGAGCCCCTTCTCCTAACTTGTAGTTCCGCCATAACTTCGATCATTTTCTTGCTATATGTAGGCGGAATATGACACCTTTGGTGCAATATTGTTTCGAGTTCACTTCTTGGTATTTCGTCGAAATGCAGCTCGACAAATCTATTACGAAAAGCACGTGATAACATTTTTCGGCCACCATACAACCCTGGAGGATTCTGCGTTGCAAAAAGCATAAAATTGGGATCAGCTTTAACAACTTCTTGGGTCTCAGGAATAAATAACTCTCGATTGTCGTCAAGAACACGATTTAATGCTTCTAATACATCACTAGGAGCTAAATTCAATTCATCAAGAATTATCCAATATCCTTTTCTCATAGCTTCGACTAGAACTCCCTCCTTAAAGACTAGATTTCCACTTGAATCACTTGCATAAGATCCTATGTACTCTTGTAAATCAGTATGTTCATGATTGTTTATTCTGACGCAGTAGTTTCCTGAGGCTTTAGCTATATATGTTATAAGTGAAGTTTTGCCCACAGATGTATCACCCTGTAATAATATAGGTAAACGCCCAAGTGATATGATGCGGGCAATATCTCGAAGATTTTTTCTTACAGTAGGAGTTAAAATGTATCCTTCTGGTATATTGATTTCCAATTTGCCCTGAGGTATCCAATGACCCTCAAAGAGCAAATAGTTTTGTCCTTGACATTGAGGTTCAGGAATTAATTGTTTTAAGACGGCTTTCACATTTTTCTTACCAAGAACAGCCCTACAAATAAAAAATTTGTTTTAATTCTTCTCTATTAAAATGTATCAAAAATAAAAATAAATATATTTTGTATTACATACTTAGCTATCATGGCTTCCACTATCGGATGAGATGATCTATCTAGTTGTGTTAAGAAGGAAAGGCAAAATGCTTCATATAAAGATCTTGCGACAGTCCCACATTTTGCTTTGGCCGCAGCAGTTAACGCTCTGCATAGTGTTCTCAGTGAATAGTGGGGAGCATTTCCTAAAATAATTAAAAAATTTATTACAAATTCAATAAAAGGTTCCAAATTATATAAATAGAAAATAAATCATACCTGCTCCATCTACTAAATTCAATTTGGCCTCTTTTCGAATTGAAGAATAAAAGCTATAAATAGACTCTAGCACAGCTCCGCTTAAATTCATGTGGTATAAATAATCACCTATTAATAACATTAAATCGTTTCTTTCTGTTAATTCATCAATGAAAAATTCGGTAAACCTATTTCTTAGACCCACTGGTAAATCTTTTTTCCCTACATCAGTTGCTGGATTCATGCACGCAAAAAGCGTGAAATCTGGATGTCTTTTTATGGGAACTTTATCGCCCTTTTCCAGTAAATCTATACTTTCATTTCTATCTTCTAATAATCCAGCCAAACATTCCAATATTTCTGCAGATGCTAAGTTTATTTCATCTAATAATACCCAGTGACCTTCTTGCATAGCTTTTACAAGGGATCCTTCAATGAATGCAAATGTCAATCGAGATTCTGCCTTTATTTGTTGCTCTAACTTAGAGAGTTTATATCCAAAAGCCAGCCAAGCCTTTAACTTATTGTTTTTTTCATCATTAAGTCTTTTTACTGCTGCTTTGTGGCTTTGTTGCATCAATGCTAACAGAGCATTCCAATTTTCTGTATCGTAACATGTCTCGATGTGACTTAAAAACTTCTTATTTTTATCTGCATTATAGAAATTTGTGAAAAGGTTTAAAAATTCCGATTTGATTGGGCGTATAACGTATTTAAGATCCACAGGTTTAAAGCCACCAAGTAGATCAGCAGAATCTGATTGTTGATTCATATTTATCACTACAAGTTTATGGCCAGTTTGTCGCGCTAAATATTGAACTGAAGAAGTTTTTCCAGTACCAGTTTCACCCACTAGAAGCACTGGTTCATTAGAAAGAACACAGCAGGCAATTTTCTCTAATAGGCAAGCAGATTGACGAGTGAATGAAAAAACGACTTGTTTATTATCGAAATCTATAGATTTCAGGCTCTTTTCGATACGCGGAATTGTAGCACGACCAACGATTAACGAATCCGGTTGTAAAGAAACATTTGGTTTGTAATGTTTACAGTAGAATTCAGATTTCGTCTCTACAATTCCGAGGCACGTGCCTACTTTTTTGGATAATTCTAGTCTATTTTCGGGTGATGATACTGAACAGGTAAAAATGTCCAAGGCGTCTTGTAATACTTTCAATGCAGAGTCTGGGCTGGATACATTAAAACCAACAACTGATCTTGCACACCATTTCATTAGATCTCTTGTAGAAATGAGCCTCGAACCTCTCATAATAACCACATTGTTAGCTTTTTCTGTTTCACTTTCAGTAGTTTGTAAAGACGTATCATGGCATCCAACGGAAAACATCATAAATACTTCTATCATCTTTGAACTGATTGTAGTCAGACTGGGGTAAAGTGTTTGTATAACTTCACTTAGCTCAGACCTTGATAGAGGTTCAACATTTATTACTGTTAAATGCTTTTGTAGTAAAGTACTTGAGCTAGATAACTTCTTTTGGTAACCATAATTTGTAATGATTGTGCTGAAAGGAGAAAGAAAAATACTCTAGAATACTTTCGCAACCAACATTATATTTAGAAATCGATATCACACACCCTATTAACTATTTACAAAGCAAATATTCAGCTTAAACTTTACTTACCGCTGTGTTACAAATAATTGGAAACCTGGTGTAACTGGCAAGGCATCTCTAAAACCAGGCACGCACAAAGTATTTCTCTCTAGAAGTGAACTTAGTGTAGATGCCACATCCAATGCAGCACAGTCGATATCTTCCAACAACAACCAGTGACCATTTAGTACAGCCTGAGACAAAAAGAAAAAAAAAAACAGTTTTTTACACAACTTTAAAAGTACAAAAAATCCAATAAATACAACAATAACTCACTTTTAATCACTTTTTACAGAAACAAATGAAACTAAAATCTTTCAAAAAAATTTTTTCGCATAAATGTTAAAGCACACACTGCATATAATTTTTTGTGTTTTTGAACAAAATTGTTTGATAAAAAACGAATTGAAAAAAGTAAAAAATATAGATTACCTCTGTAAGAACACCAGGAGCCCAGATAAACTCTCCCGGCACATCTGTACATTGATGAGATCCTAGTAACATCCGGGAATCTGTCTGATCTCCGAGCTGAACTTTCTTAAACGCGACTCCTTTACGGCCAGTAATCGCAGCTAAATGCTCCACCAATGAGGTTTTACCAGATCCTACAGGACCCATTAGCGATAGAGCTTTACCTATATAAAAAAAAAAATAAAAATGAATCATTTACTTAAATGAATTATTATAATGAGAACTGAATGTAAAAAATTCATACATTTTTTATATAGAATATCAATAAATAAGAGGGTATTTAAAAACTGAATTAAAAAGTATTTTTTTCTTTTAAAAAAATTTTTTTTCATTACTCTTATCAGTTGTATGAAGTAAACTAT
Source organism: Colias nastes (assembly GCA_907164665.1). Classification (NCBI taxonomy): domain Eukaryota; kingdom Metazoa; phylum Arthropoda; class Insecta; order Lepidoptera; family Pieridae; genus Colias; species Colias nastes. The sequence goes on from CAJQZM010043439.1 coordinate 22,319, forward strand.
GTTCAAGGTTGAAAAATGAATGAGTTAAAGTTTATACAAATGGCTTTAATATAAATAGATTATTTAAATATTCAGAACCAATATTCTCTGATTGATTTTGAAAGTTTTTGTTTTATTCTCCTTCAAATCAATCTAAATTGTTCATTGCTTTACTTATTCAAGTAATGTAGAACAGAATAAAAATTATACAATTTCAATATAAAAAAGAATACCTGAAGCAACTGCTAGGGCCAAGCTTCTCAAGTTGTTGATAGTTGATTTAACAGGAACTAAACTTGCTGGTTTTACATTATCCTTGTCGTAGATTGGCAAAACTATTCCATCAATATTAACTATTGATTTTGTTTTTACAGTTAAATTCTCGATACCCGTCCCAATAGTTTGATCTACTTTAGACATGTTATTTTTTATATCTGTGTCAATGGATATGTTTAAGTTCTTATTTAATGTTTTTGATTGAGCTTCCGTCATGTTTGTTAATATCGCCATGCATTCTTTTACCATCCTAGAATTATAAAAAAATAATATCAATTTTTGTTTCTTTTTTTTTAACGAAGTTCCTTATCGAGCGTTGCGAAAGGGGGCTAGACGGAAAAAATTAAGAAAAAAGTTGTAACAACACTTTTTGCTATAGTAGCCGTGCGTCGTGCACGTCTTTCTCTGTCTGTCTCTCTTGACACCCCTCAAGTTTTTTTTAGATAAAATGATCCTCAATTAGTAAATTGAGCATTGCATATGAGGCAATGATAAGATCTGTTACTTACCATCTTATTTCCTCATTTTCATGATGGCTGAAATTTACGACAAATTTAGTCCAATCCCATTTTGTTGAAAATTCATTTGGTAATTTTCTCAACAATTTATAACAGCATGACACTATATTATGATCTGATACTTTTTGCCTGTAGTCTTGTAGCCTTCTTTTCTTAGGAGCCACATTGTAAGAATCTTCATGATGTATGAAAACTTCATATGGAGGTATTGGATTGATTTGGAAATATTTTTGAGAATATCTGTAATATAAATAGGTCTCCTATAATATTATAGTATTAGTATGTAAGTGAATAATATTTGTCAAATTGGCGGGAAAACTTTATTGAAGTCAAATGTTCAATCCTAAAATTATCTTGAAAACCATACTGTGTGGAATTTATTTTAGTGTCCTGTTTTACTTTAAAATCTAATGGGTAGAATGAATTGACTAATACAATTTGTTTTTTTTTTTTTTTTAATTAAGTACATCATTAAAAAAATTTTTTTTTATTATTTAATAGTTTAAGAAAAGTTAAAGAATTATAAAAATACTTACTGAAGCACATCTGGGTGGTCACTCAAATGTGCCAATACAATGGAATATTCTAGATGTTTTGTTTTTTCACAATCCGTAGCAAGATCATGACTATTGCTTGAAAAAACGGGCTTCAGAGGAATTTTAGAAGATACTAGCGCAAGTGAAAGATTAGGCAAATATTTCCCAAATATGACTGCATCCTCGAAATGAAGAATATATTCTGCTAATTTTGCCACTAAATTGTCCGTACTTGAATGATGCTTTACCAATGAGAACTGTAAAAATGTCCCAAATATAATATATTATGAATAAAATAGTCCAAAAGTATTACTTAACTTATTTTTATTCTAACTAGCTTTGGGATCCCTGGCTTCGCCCCGATAATCAAAGCAAAACCCCCATATATCCCATACCCAAAACATTTCCGGTTAAAACCTGTCCCAGTTGGGTTTAATCTGCCTCTTTTAAGACAATAAGGCGTAGTGATATTATAGTATGTACCATACTATAATATCACTATGCCATCGTGCAGTTTTAAATTCTTAGTGAATAATATTATGCATGTTGGTATTTGTGTTATTCATAACATTTATAGAAGCATTTTCTGTATTATGTTTATAAAGTAGAAATGCCAATAGGCTCATTCATGAAGTTGGTAAGAAAATATAATATTTAAATATTAAAATTGAATGTTAATCAATAGCAAGTTAATATTTTTTTTATTTATAAGTATTTAGATCAGCTTTGAATAATCTTCTTAAAATTATACTTAATCTATTTATATAATAAAATACAATAAAAATATGAACTAACCCTTATTTGTTGACATGCTTTCTCAAGATCTTTATTTTTTGTTTCTAGCTCTATTTGCTTTAGAGCTGCTACTAATTTTTCACCCATGATGTCATACCGCTAAAGAGCGGTTTTGGAGAATATTAAAGCAATTTTTGAATGAATAGGTATTACTGAAAATAAAAAATGTAAATAATAAAGACCGGCAAACGTGCACTGCACGTGAAAAAGTGAATTTGACAATAGCACGACAATGGGGAATAGACATGAGTTTAGACATGAGACAGCATGAGACGGTGAGACTGGAGACATTGGGTGAGGTGAGACAGCGTGCAGCTAAGAAGTTTGACATTGACAGATTTTTTTTTCTGCACTGGCAAAGATAACCATTTGCCAGTGTCCCTATTTTTAATTTGGAGTTTTATTATACTCTGTGACTGCAGAAGCGCAATGATGATATTTACGATGTATTTTAAATAATGGAAATAGCAAACTTTGCTGTAACAAAGTACCATCCGAAGAAAGTTCTCCAGTCAACCAGAGCAATCGAATTTATCTATTCTTCAAGTAATGTTTATATATCTGTGCGGGTGGTCGTGTGGGTCCAGGCGTCCGCGTCGCGTCACGTCACAGAGCAAGTAATGCGTCGCGCACAGGCGTCGCGTCGCCTCGGATTGGCAGAAGACGCGGGTTCGAATCCCGCCTCGTGATTGATTTTTTCTATTCTTTTAAAAGAAATTATACAAATTTATAAATTAAGATTTGATTGATTCACGTTTTGAAAGTTCTAAAAATGTTTGAAAGTTGATTGCGGTGCAAGACCTTTTTTTTGCGTGTTTGCTTTATTTTACTTATAATTATTGAGTATGTAATTGATATATATTATATGGAACACTAGAATGTTGGTTCTCATTTTCCACAATTTACTGTTTTTGTTTTCAAAAAATTTACAATGATGATGATAATGATAAAATAAAATTGTTCCATCCCGTGATATTTATGTTTCTAAGAAAAATATTATATATAGAGATATATAGTATCATACGTCTAAGCCACAGGTCTAAGCAAAGGCAAATAACTCTAGCGAGGACAAAATTTGGAGGGGATGCACTACACATGGGTAGGTACTGTTGCGCTCATAATACAATTACTAATGAGTTCTAACAACATTTTTGTTAGAGACTAGAAAATTGTTGGCAACCGAAAAGAGTCACAAAAATTCATCAAAACAATACAATAACAATATAATATTGCGACTGTACATTCGAAGTGCGCGGGACGTCGCGTCGTCGACAGTGCAACAGACGGAAAACAACTGGACACCAACTGGAGACAGGAATCGGGAGAACCAATCGGTGCACCGTGCACTGGCTGCTACGCGTTCGTGCCCCTCAACCCACTCACCTCCCACATTTTTGACTTCTGCGCAGGTTTGTTCAGACTTCAGTTCAGCGCTGCGCGGCATAAGAGATTTGCCGCTGCTAGCCTGTGCTGCTAGCCATTTGGCCGTTGGATGTCAGAGGGGCGTAGATATAAAACACAGATATAAAATAGGGTTTGCTGAGGCAAAAATCTCCTTTGTTTCAGGGCATTTACAAAAAAGAAATTAAAAGTTATCATCAAATTTTTAAGAAACTTTACTTTATGTTCTTCAGCTAGTGTAGTCGCATTAGCGATTAAGTTAGGATTGCATGATTATAAATTTTAAAGGTGGTTTGAATTATTGAAATGACCAATGCAAACTTAGCACCCCATCAATGGAATTTTGGGTCGAAAGTGACCTTAATCGATAGGTCTCCGTTAGGTCCTTTAAGTTCCCACAATTTTTTCGTTAGGTCCCCTTTAGTTTTTTTATAAATAATTTTTTTTTAATTTTGGGTATAAAAAAATTACACTTTAGCACCTCATCCATAGCAAAATTGGCGAATTTTATCAAAATCGTATTCTTTACCGTTAGGTCCGTATAGGTCCATCATTGAAATTGTTAAATTATTTATTTTATTAAAATTATAAAATAATTAAAACCTGCGCATGCGCCTTAGAGCATTAAGGCATGCGCACATCATACATAAACAGCGCGAAATTTAAAGTGGTATCGTTTCATTTATTAAATAAATCAATTGTTCTGAGAGTGCTT
>CAJQZM010043441.1:0-27381 GCA_907164665.1 Colias nastes
GCGGCCGCAGTATCGCGCCACGCGGCTCTCCACACTGCACTCGACTGTACTCCGCTCTTTACTCCACCCGACTGTATCCATTCTCGCATGCTTATGTACTGTTCCACTGATATGTCTTCCGCTGGATGGGATGAGTCTTCGAGTCTGGTTCAAAAAAAATATAATGTTTTATGTCGTTTTAATATTGAGAAATATTTGTACATTGATATGATTTCAAAAGAGCAAAGAATTTCTTGCAAAATAAAATTCTCGGTGAATAGTTTTTGTTTTTTATTTAGACATTCATCTAAAAAAGGTCTTCGACAACGAAATAAAGCTTGATAAATAAATCGTTGTATTTGGGTGCATATGACATTTAATAAGTCAATGCATTTCGCAGAAAATACAAAATATATCGAGAATTTTACTTTGCCTTAAAAATTCATGTATTACCTAGTATGATAAGTAGTATCCCGTCCCCGTGGTACGCTGGTAGTGAGCACGGCATCTCCCTCCACTTCGAGACCAGTTTCTCCCGTGGTTTCCTCCCCACCATCCTTTTTATTCCCAGACTTCTCTTCGTCTTTGTCCTTGTTGCTCTTCATTTTCTCCGGTTTAATTTCTTCAGATTTTTCCACCTGAAAAAACATTATAACAAAACTGTAAAATATGGAAAATGAATAAATCAAGGTCACATTTCTAATAGCTTAGTCAATGAAAACATAAAATTTGTATAACCTTAAAAATAGAGTTGAAATCGTATAAATAGCTATTTGCATTGTGTAATAGTTGAAAGGTAAAGACAGTAGGTAGTAGGTGTCCGTCAGTCTAATATTGTGTCAAGTTAATAACCTACTAATAACTAATTTTATACTTTATATAAGTACAGATATTTATATTTACCTGAATATCATCTTCTTCAACATCCATGGGAACTTCTTCATCATCCTTCAGTTTATCTGCTTCCTCCTCATCTTGTTTTAACGTCGGTTGTTCATCCGCTTGATCTTTTGTGGCTGCGTCTACCGCCTAATAAAATAAAAATTTAAAAAATATAGTTATTATCTGAATATACAATTTGTTATTCGTCAATATACGTGACTTGCATTAACATTCTATCATAGCCATGTTATGATATAATTTTAGCTATGATTGCTAAACCACGGCACAAATTCTGATAAGCCGTGGCATACCGCATAATTGTAGTTAAAAGGTAAAGATAAAATATTTTTGAAGTGAAACCTCTTTAGGCGCGTTGAGAGTTAATTTTAAAGGTCACGTCTTTTCACTTCTAATTATATAATAATAAGCTCTTTTTTTATGAAACATCTCTTTAGGTTGAAAATGACATGCAAAATGAACATTGCACGCAAACAAAACCTAAACGACGAATTAGTTTTATTTCTTTATCATGCAGTATATACCTGTAGATCATCCTTTTTGGCCTCTTTCACGTGTTGATAGGCGTCCGCCTCTTGGTCGTCTTCCCTTTCGTTATCACCGCCCTCTTCGTCCGCGTCTTCACGTTCCACATTCAGTGTGTGCGCTTTTTTATGTTTCTTTTCATTGACTTCACCTGAACAGAAGTAATTGGTTATTTTATAGTTCATTCAAATTTTTTTTTATTCTTCACACATTTTTTTTTATTCTGTTGACCGAATTATGCAAACTATATAATTTAATCGGAAACATTTGCCTATCTATACGATAATTCAAAATCAAACACACACATAATACTTTATTTAAATAATATTGTGAAAATTTTCCTAGAAAGCATTGACAATTTATTTTGTACACTTGATTACAACGAAAGCCCTTAAACTTACCAAGCGTTCTTTCCTGGTCAGTCTTTCCAGGCTTATTTTCATGTTTCTTCTGCGTATCATGAGACGCTTCTGACTTGGCCGCTTGCTTCTCACCGCGATGTCCTTTATCGCTTTTGTCTAACTCCGACCGACCCGTCGACTGTTTCTCGTCACCTACTTGTTCTTGTACTTGTTCCTGTTGTTGTGACATAATTAAAACATAGGTATTAGGTACGCAATTAATTAATCCGTTTTTTGTCGTATTTTTATCGCCATTTTATTTATTAAACAGTAGAATTATCTACCAGTTCTGAACGCGGGGAGCGTTCGCTTGGCTTGTAGCCTCCATATTAATTATTTAAGTATGGCTACAAATCACTGCCAAAAAATAGTTATTTCGAATCTGTGGATTTTAATATTGCTTTACATGAGTAACTGTCTAACCTATTATCAATCGTGATATACCATTCTAAATATTATTAATAGATAGGTTGTTTTTTTCGATCGTGTCAATAGTTTGTAAAATTACCTTGAACAGCAATCTAAATAAGTATTTTGATAATGAACGTTAAACAAGTTTAAATATAATATAAAAAAATTAAATCTTCTTACATAAGGCGCGGCCTCCTCATCCTTATCTTGTTCTGCGTTAGTCTCAACATTATCATTGGTTCCTTTATCCATTTGCGCATTCTCAGCCTTTTCCGCCGCAGCCGGGTCCTCATTAGACGGATTCGCTTGAGGATTGGCTTCATGCTGTTTCTCTTCTGCTTTATCATCTTCGTTTATTCCCTCTGGGTTCTGTGGAAGTTCTTCCTTATCGTCTGGTTTATCTGGCTGCTCTTCTTCCGGTTGTGTTTCATCAATTTCCATGGTTTCATCGGCATTAGTTTGTTCGTCATCATTATCTTCCTTCTCTTGATTTTCTTCGGACGTTTCATCGTGTTTCTCTTCTCCATTGTCCTCTTTCTGCAAAAATGTCAATTGTATTATAAAAAAAAATATTGTATTTTTATATTCTTTATAAATTTATATTTATAAAGCATTTGAATGCCGTAAAACCAAAAATATCAAATTCAATATTGTTTCTTGTTAAAAATGCAGTGTCTGCGAAGTTTTATGTAAGCGTAGAACATATTATTGCTTAAATTACAACAGATGAATTAGAAATTGCCATATTATATGCATTATTATTACAAAAGGAACTAATAGATTATTAATCTGAATATAATATTACCTCTTTATTGCCGTCATCAACACCATCGGCACCATCCTCCTCGTCACTGGAAACATCCAAACCATTTCTATTTTCCTCCTTTTCTTCTGTTTCTTTAGGTTCTTCTTCTGGAATATTCTCTTTCATCACGTCAATATCGAATGGATTTTCCGTTTCCGTTTCACCCTCCTAAATAAAATTAAAATAAAATACTTAATAATAAATTACGAAAATACTTACATAACTCATGTTTTCAATTACATAAAAAGTTTTTAAATTTCAATATAATATTACTAACCTTATCTTCTTCAGCCTCCTCGCCATCAACATTCATATCTTCTGGAATTTCAAAATCTTCTGGCTCTGGATACGATTGTGGATTTCCATGGTATGGATCAGCCTACAAAATATCAATAGCATTAATTTAACCATTAAATTTCACAGTATTTTTTTTTCGCATATCAATTTTAATGAAGTTTAACTCACGTGATCATCATCAACTTCGGGTTCATTAATTTCATTGATGTCTTTCTTCTGCTTTTTCTCTTTACCCTGATCGCCATCATCGACTCCTTCCTCCTGATCTTTAGCACCCATCTCCTTTTCGCCCGTACTCTCACCTTTTCCACGTTCTTCTTTGTCCTTCTTATTTTGTTCTTCTTCGTTTTCTTCTTCATCTTCTGAACCCCAAATTTGTTGATCTAACCTTTAAAAAATTGCATAAATTGATACATTACAATGCTAATAAATATTGCGTAGCTAAGAACAAATAGAGAGAGAAAGAGTTTAACTTGTAAAAGAATGTAACTGGAAAGCGAGTTATCTAAAGACAACATAAAAAAAGTTTATTTTGATCTTAAATATGAAATCTTTTTCTGTAAACTGCTCCAAATTGCGCAGTTAAAGACTTATGTGACTTTTTAAGAATCAAACGTACTTGTCTGCAGCATTTTCTGTATTGCCCATTTGTTTATCAGCATCATCATCGTCATTTTCTTGATCCGAATCACCTTCTGCAAATTTGTTTTCAGAATAAATAATATTTAAAAACATTTTACATACTACAGTTATTTTTTTATGAAATTATATTCAAAGTGGGTACCTTTTTGCTCTACATCTTGTAAATGTGAATCAAAGTCATCCGTCATATTAACACCCTTTTCTTCTTCCTTACAATCGCGGTCCTCCTCTTTTTTTTCTTCTCCTGGTTTATGAGCATCGTCCAATTGATCCTAATCAAAAACATGTAGTATGTTAGCATTTATGAAACGTTCAAGATAATAATATTATTTCATTAGTCTTTCGTTTTTTATGTGTGTTGTGATTTTAGTGTTCAGACTTTAGGATTTAAATACTATTTATTAATGGTATTATGTTTCCCGAAATTTCGTCTTAGGACTTTCCGAAAAAAAATCTAACTTGCCTGATTCTCAATTCTCTCAGATACATCCTTTTGTCCCTCCCCTTCGCCTAGTCCCATACCACTTGATAGTTTTCCTGGACCACCTTCTCCATCACCTTCATCCATATCTAGATCAGATGGCTTGCAGAATCTAACAAAAAATAATGAATAAGTATTACAATTAATTGTTGTTTATCGTGAGTAGGCAGACTTTAAAATAATAATTTGTTTAAACTATCGTATACAGGGTGTAATCGTTAAGTGTGCACAGGCGATTATTCCGTAACTATTGCAGATATCGAAAAATTTTAAACTGATATTGAAAGCCCTTTACCTAATAAATAAATGACAATAATAACTTTTTAAAAATAAAACATATTATATCCAAAAACGTTACATTAAACACTCCCATACATTTAATTTCCCATACATTTTGTGTTCAATGCAAATGTTCGAAGTGACGTCCTCGTTTTGGAATACCATTGTATTCCACATCGAGCTCTATTTACAGTTTCTAAATGAATTTTCATTGAAATTTGCGAAGTAATTTAAGCATAAAACAAAAAAAAAATAGCAAAATTTTTCATATTACATGTTTGGGATAGTCATATCTCATACTAAATGTATGGGAGTGTTTGATGTAAAATTTTTGGATATTTCCCGTTTTACTTTTAAAAAGTTATTATTGTCATTTTACTCATTAGGTAAAGGGCTTTCGATATCAGTATAAAGTTTTTTGATATCTGCAATAGTTACGGAATAATCGCCTGTGCACACTTAACGATTACACCCTGTATAAATATTATAAACATACCCTTTTGTGGCTAGGTCTGAGAAGATCTTCAACAAAACAGATAGCATTTTGCATGACACTCTATGCACTGCAACCTGTTGAGCCACGAAGTATTGAATGAAAAGTACGGTTTGTTCAAGTATAGGCACTAGCCTCATTAAAACTGTTTTAACATCTTCAATATATTTCTTGGCCGAAATGTATTGAATGAAATCGAGCACCAAAGTCTTTAATTTACTAGTCAACACCTCTAATTGTAGTATTTTGCGATCAGATGAAAGTTTATCCTGTAAGAGATCTTTCAAATGTTTGTCTTCAAGAATTTCTTTGGATTCTTCTTTATCCTTGTTTTCCTTATTTCCTTCATCAATGATTTCATCAATTGCATCTAAAACATCAACATTATCCATGCTCTTTTCAACAGGTAAGTGTTTCTTATATAGAGATTGAATTATCAACAGCATATTCGCTACAATATGTTCGGTTTGTCTGAATAATCCTTCTTTGGTATTCCCTTCCAATGCTACATCTATGGTTTTATCTATTTTACGGATTTTTTGCATTGTACTGTTAAGGTAGTTCTCTAAATCTTCTAAGCAACATAGTATTGGATGATGCGACTTTCCTTGTTCAGTAACATTATATTTGAATTCAAAGTTATATTCTTCCAGAATAGCTTTCACTTTTTCTTTTAATATTCCTAAAGTGATAACTCCATCGTTTACCGTATCTACGTGAACTTGTGAAACCATCGGAATTTGATCATAGATTCCCAGGAATTTAGGAACTGCATTTGTCAGTTTATTTAAAGCTGTTCTTTGTTTATCAACTAAAGTGATAATCGCTTTAATTTTCTTGTATAATTCCTTCCATTCGTCACTGCCACTATAACAGTGAGGTAAAAGTGAATTCGATAGTAGTCTGTCAAATTCTGGTTCGCAGTTTGCATTTAATCCTTTTTCAGGCAACGATTTTAGCACAATACTAAATTGATCGAGAAGAATGGATGCATTGCCATAACATTCAGAGAGAACTTCAATTTTATCATTAAGTGTGAACACATTAACGAGATCATCTAATTCGAGAACATTAGTGATACTCGTAGCAACTGATCGTAGGTCACAAATGTATCTAGAATACTTCGCTATTGTTTTCTTCTGTTTGTTTGTTAGTTTCTGAAAAGAAATACGTTTATTTTAATAAATTGTAATTGTAAGTAATAATTATTTTCTATTAACTGTTAATATACTGATAAATACATACCATAAGTTGAGCAGCAAAACCTTTACAACGTTCTATATTCTGTATACCGAGGTCAGCGTGCGGCGACTGTAAAGCCGCTGTCATTAAACGATGTCTTGCTATGTTCTTCTGGAAATACTTTTCACATCCCGACCAAAGTAGCGAGAGTGTTTGATCGCAACGTCTGTAAAATTTGTGAGAAAATAATTAACTATTTTATGTGTTTTCTGGCGCATACAACTACACATAAATTTATGTTTTTATTACTTTTATAATTAATAATGTTATTTAATATTTATGTATATGTTAAAATAATGGTTTCCTTCTTTCTCAATACTGAGCAATTTCTGTGCAAATAAATGTGCGATTAGGACAAAATTATGCTAAGAACATGGTAGACGATTTTGACACGGGTCTCCTTTGAGGTTTTAAATATTTTGCAAAGCACATCAATAATAGCTACCCGATCTTATAAAGAACCATAGTTATACATTCTTCTTAAGAGTCCTTATCGATTTTAGAGTGATTTTTACTTGTTTCTGTAATTCTTTAGACGCTCGTTTAACAAAACTAAATTAGTAACAATGTGTGATGATATCTTAAATTAAAGATTCATTCAATATCTAAAATACGTTCGAGACAATTTATTGATATTCATTGTCCAGTTTGTTTAATAGCCAATAACCTAAGGCGTGTTTCAATTTTTTCCATGCGGGACGTTCGTGTCTTTGTATTTTACACGGAATTTAATAGAAGAAGTTTTCTTATAAAATATACTACAGTAAAGACACTGAGACATCCTAAAATATGTTCGAGGCAATTTATGTACTTTTATTGAAAAATTCAAAGAACATCTAAGTTAAAATAGCCTTACTTTGATGAAATTTTATGCGTATATGGCGTCGAATTTCTAGCTCTTACAACAGAGTTAAAAAAAAATAAAAAATACACACTAAATGATAGGTTAATGCTTAAAAATTTGCAATAAAAAAAATACATATTATATGTTTTATGAAAGAAATGGAATAATTTAAAGTTCTCTAGAATTTTAGATTATATACGGGAGCGCAAACGTTGTTACGGCAGATCTATATAATCGAATATTCTAGAGAATTTTAAATTATACCATTACTTTCATATAACATAGTAGTTAGTTTTTTTAAACGAGCTCCTAAAGAATTAAAGAAACAAGTCAAAATCACTCTTAAAATCGATACGGCCTCTTAAGAAACATACCGATTCTTCAAATAGCTCATAGCTGCGTCCAAATCCACTGGAGGTATTGTGAAGTCACACAATTCTTCAGAAGCACTTAATATCACCAAACCAGTGCGATAATTTAGTCCCATTTTCGCAAGGTATTTGAATAGATCCGCGAGCGCTTTACGTTTTTGTTGGACAATGTTCTTCGCTTGCGATTTCTGCCTGTCTTTTGGAGCTGAGGTATCCACCTACAAATTATTAGTTTCATCGTAAATATGTCATAGGTTTAATTCGGAATTCTAAAAAAGAGTTATTATTTACCAAATACAAACAACTTTTAATCAAATACAGGAAAAGAATACGTACCTCTAGCGAGCCTAAGTGTGTGCTGGTTTCTATAACTAGCGTTATGAAATCGTCAAGTCCTTGCACTAAGGACGGATATCCGGTATTAATCATTGTATCTTTACAAAGCTGTTTTGCCTTAGTGAGCAAATTAGGTATTTTCGACAATAAGCTCGTCTCAGGTATGAGGCAGCATGGTTGATCGGCTTGATCTAAGTATTTCTAGAAATGAGATATAAACATGGCTCATAAAGATTTTTAATTATACATAAGAGAGCTAAAAAGTAGACAAGTTGTAAGTTGTAAATTTGAACTTATTATCATTATGAAGGATGCACATTACCTTTATCCTTTTCTCGTATGGATATGGCTAGCATGAAAATATATCAATAATAACCATTATAATATATAAACGTAAGCAAGAATTAATAAACGTACTGTCATGCTAAACTTATCTAAGCTAAAACTATACAGTAGATCTAAGAGAATTATATAAGTGTACATAACTTAAGCATAACATTAAAATACGAATACTTTATTTTTCACTTTTAAAGTGGAAACAAGTGGAAACAAACTTCCAAATTACCTTAACATTCCTCGCCAGCACGATATGTATCAACGGGTCAATCATATAAGCGCCGCCAGCGGGCGCGTTATGGGCACTGTTAGCTGCAACACGCTTCGGCCGGTCCCATATACCCACGTGCTCACTTACTTCACCGCTAGTATCTACGAGCAGGCTGGATACGCTCTCCAATAGAACTTTCTAGAAGGCGAATACGATAGGTATTATAAATTTTAACACGTATAAAAGTTTAATGAAACATACGTAGACATTTAGCGGCTTTGACCTGCCACTAGTATCTACTAACAGGGTTAGAAATTTCTCGAAGGTACGAGAAAATATGAATAGTGAATACTACGTTATTTTAATGCCGTTTGGTAACCTGGGTTTATATGATGAATTAAATGAAACTCAACATTACAAAATTAAATAAGAATAGTAAATAAACTGCAGTAAATCGAAACACAAAACTCTTTTCTATCCAACCGTAGTTATGTACCACAATACTGTGGGTGAATATTATTACACAAACCTTTAACTCACGTAATATTCCATTAAATAACACTTTAGCACAGAAAAGAGAAAAAACAAACCTCAAATTCTTTACAATGTTTGTGTAAAGCCTTGTGAGCCTTATCAACTGTATCCTTCACACTCCAATAACTAAGATCCCTGTCCCAAGTGCATATTTTCACAAAATCACGTAATTTCTTCTCAATCGGTGCACGTTTTTCTTTTAAGAACGCACTCACTTGAGGAGAAAATTGTGAAAAGTAGTTGTGTATGTTCCATAGTATTGACAATAGTTCATCTGAAAATAGATAATCAAGTTTAACATAATTTTGAAACGTCTTTACGAAATTAAATAAAAACTAAGTGACCCTTCAACTATAACAAATGATAACGGGAAACGCAAGTTACTTCACATGTGAATAAACAATGATTCCTCATATTCGAAGGTATAATTAAATATTCAACAATTTAATTTATGAAACAATGATGATCATGCTTCACCCCTATCAATTCTACCCTTATTAAGTATTGTCATATAAATACTGTTAGACGTAACTTTTGATTTAATATTTTTGTGGATGAATAGTTGTTATTATAGTTGTCACTATTTCATGTCAGAACATGTTTAGCTGTCGGATAGTATAAAATGCCGCCTTGAATCGTGGCGCATTCGTACGAATCGTGCCTAGAGGTACAGACGTTTTTTATACGACGTTTGACCCAACTACCCTCACATTGTTAATATCAACTGGATATTGATTATGGATATAATGGATTAGTTATCAACTGGCTACATCAATTAGGCAGTTATGTAGATTCGCAGTACATTCTTATTACATTCAAACTAATATTTAACCCAGCCCCCTGTACATTTGTAAAAATACAATAATTTAACATACCTCTTCTCTCGCCTGGTTTCAAATGCACCAAATGGCAATGAAACGCGTACAAAATGTCAAGTCTAACTTCATATTCAGCCACGTTTGATTTCTCCATAAAGTCTTGAAGAACTAAGGTAATCCTTGTGGGTGAGACTGGTTGGTTATCGAGATTCTTTGAAGGATCCAAGTATGAAATGATCACGGTATACATGTAGAACCAGTATTTGTGAGCGTCCGATTGTTTCCTTGAATAAAATATATTCTGGTGAGTTATTGACTAATTTATTCTCATGTTATGTATATCATACAACACGGTAAGTACATCAAAAAATATGTTGTTTCTAAATATTATCAATAAAGAAAACACTTCATATTATTAATTCTTAACTTATTCTTCATTAACACGACATTTATGATAAAACTTTCATATTTTTTCTGATAATATATTTTTTGTAGAAAATTTCTTGACTTTTTTTACTATTGTTAAAATAATACGAATCGGAAGTAAACTAATTGTGCACGTAACACAATTTATTAATGAAACAAAAAACATTGGTTACGTCAAATTAACAGTTCTATAACTTACCTCTGATACAGATTATTCAAGCACTCCTTCCAATGGCTCATCTCTAACTTCCTCCAATTTATAATCTGTTGTCCCACAGATAATGATATCTCGATCATGTTATTGCCTTTGTGCGCATTTTTATTCCACTCTTCAATCTTATCGCGAAGTAGTTCCAAGCCAGTTAGGAATCGTGATACGGGGCTTGTGATCGGGAAGTTTAGTATTCTGTTCACTATAACCATTATCTGGAAGAAAACCATCAATTAAAAATAAAGATATTAAAAAAAATTCAACCAATGTATAGATGCTAATTAAGTAAGTCATAAAACATAGTTTAAGGCGGTTACGGTGACGTCTTATAGCAGTGCTAGTTCCAGTTTGGGAAAGAGACACACCTATATAGTATATAGGTCGTCTAGCGCCGTCTCTTTCGCACACTAATATTAGTACTGCTTTAAGACATCATTACTTCGGGGATCCCCATTTACCTTTAACATAAACCTTTAGAAATAACAGATATAAATATCTTGGAAGAAATAACAATGTCAATAAACAATGAAATTTGTTTATACGTTCATTGAATATATTTAACATTCTTACGTCTTTTAAAGTAGGGAAGTCAGGCCATTGCTCCAGTAATTCACTTGTATTATCTCGCACTTTGTGAAGAAGCGGTAAGCACTCGCGCGTTTCCGACACCCAGGGTGAGCGATAGAAGTCCACTTTTTGATTGGAAGATTCTAAAATAAAATATTATTCTCTATTT
Source organism: Colias nastes (assembly GCA_907164665.1). Lineage (NCBI taxonomy): Eukaryota > Metazoa > Arthropoda > Insecta > Lepidoptera > Pieridae > Colias > Colias nastes. The sequence continues at coordinate 11,279 of CAJQZM010043441.1, forward strand.
ACCTATACGTTTTACGCAAAAAAACATGCACTTTACCGCAGATAAAAAATATGGCAAAAATAAAAGTCAACAATTAAGACGAATTTTTAAATAGTGTCGAAATGGATTTAACTACTTACCAAGCCCATCAACTTTAGCTTTAATATCAGATAACAGCACCAACAGACTAGGAGTTATTTCACTTTCAAATACCGCATCCAATCCTTCCCACGATCCTTGAGCAACTTTACTGAATATGGGATAGCGTAATAGTAAAGGAGTTACGACATCATTGCCTACTATCTTTTTCGGAGCAGTCAACCATTCTGCGATGGTCACATTACGAACGAAATTCGAATGCCACTTGTATATCAAAGACGCATCTTCCGCTGTCATAATTAGCTTGGGTTTATCTGTATTTTGTACTTTTACTTTCCTCTGTTCCAATGTAGGCGGTTTAAATTCTCCGAAATCGTCCTCAGCGTACGAAGGGAACATTTGCATTATTTCTTCGTGAGCCGTGGCCTCTTCGTCTTCATCTTCACATTTTGAAATAGACCTATAAATTTGATAATTATTGGTACAATTACTTATGTATTTCTTATATACATAACATTATATTGTATCGTAGAATAATACTTACTTAGTGACATATAAAGCTTCGTCGTCCTGTTTCTTCCTTTCCATATCCTGTCGTTGTTTGTCCCAAGCTTTTACTATCGCATTTAATGTAGTCAACACCGCGCTCATCGATGCTTCATCAACACGACCCATCGCTGTACAATTCATCTTTAACTCTGATAAATTCATTTTTAATATCCTAGAAACATAGAAAAATATTCAATTATATTAATCTCATAGAATAAAGTAGTTTAATTAAGTTATTATGAAGTTGTAAAAACAAACTAAATTTTATATATTTATTTGAACATCTTCAAACTTACTCTATCCATGATGATTCAATCTTGAACAAATCAGTTTTGCCACCTACACCGCGACTCAACATTTGTATAAAATGATTTGTTACATATCGATTAAGGTGTTTTTCCTTTACATCTATAACATCAATTTTACTGGGATACACAAGCAAACTCCTTAATAATTCAGGCAAAAATTCTCCTTTTTGCACTTTAAGGACAAGTTCTCTCATCACATCACTCAAAGAGGTTATACTGTGTATAATTTGAGTGAGTGAACTCTGCAAAGGCTTTGCTAAATCGGGGAAGGCCTCAGCATACACAGTTTCAATATTTTTATAGAAAGCTCTAGTTGAATTCATCCATGATATTGTTTCTCGAATAACGGCCTCAGCTTTATTTACTGTACATTTATTCAGTTTATTACTCGCGATAAAATCTATGTAAAGTAGATTGCAAATCTCTATCATTTTTGTAGATACCGTAATTATCGTCCTTTCTGAGAGAATCGACTTTGAGAAATGTTTACATTCCTAGAAGAAAAAACAATTTAAATATTGGAATAACTATGAAATTATATATTTATAGTTGTTATTAACGGTAGCTACCGTTAATAACAACTTATATTATCAACTGAACAAAATGAATCCTTATTAATTGTACTTACTTTGACAAAATTACAATAGGACGGTTTATCAGGACGGAATGTATTACCAGATGCGTATTTATGAATTTTAAGCGCCGTTTGTTCTTTCAAATTCATCAAAATTTCGCAGTGTGGGTGCACTTTTTTCAACTGTTGTAATGTATTATTATTCAAAGAATTAATCGCCACTTGAGATGACTTTTCGATATTGCGATTTTCATTGATAGTGCCCGATATTACACCTTGAACGTAGTACGAACTTAATAGGGCATTAAACATCTGTACGTCTTCTTCAATATATTTAACTTTCATACGATACTTCTCGACATGGTCTATTGGACTCATTTCTACCATAAATTGTACAAACAACAAACTAGTTAGTAGAGATAATTGCGCTGTTAATATCTTCACTTTAGTCACATTGAGTTTATTTAAGTTTAATTCTTCTTTAAGTTCTTTATTAATTCCATCGGCTTTTACTAATGCTTCCATTAAATAGGAGTCGATCTTAAGATGTTTTAGCAAAAAACTAAATTTATCATCGGTTAATTTGAAAATAGGATTATTCAAATTAGACACAACAATAGAATGGAGATAAATAATTAAATGGTCATATTTCTTCATTTCAAATACAGCATCTGCTTCTCTGAAAGTTAAAAGCATAAAAAATGTACTGAATTTAGAAACTAAAAGTTAATTGTGATACCAGATAATTAATATTTTGGAGTCTTACAATTTAGCAGCGGCAGTGATATCCAAGGTGCCTATATTATTCCATAATATTTTTAAAATAGACTCCAATTGTAAAGAATATTCCACTCTGTTATTTAGAGATACTTTTTCATAGGCTAGTAATTGCTGAGACCCTGAAATACATTAAAATGTTATAATCCTGCATAAAAAAGAGCGTGAGTGCCGTGCACACGTGTCAGTAGTGAAACTTGTTATGTGTGTAAGATTCAAAGATACCAAACGGTATTGCCATGACGCGACCTTGAAAATTTACTCTCTATGCGCCTAAATAAGTTTCACTTCAAAAGTAACTTAATGTTAATGTTGATGATAGTTCAACAAATATCAAAGCAAATTTACAAATCGCGACAAAAGCAATCATTCTTATAAGAACTACCTAGTTAGTGAATATACGCCAAATTAAAATTAACCTTATTCATATGGATTAAAGTCGGCTTTACATGATTTTTTTGGAGGACGAATTTAAGGTATTACACCTGATAAATGATCACCACCCCCCATGAGCACTCACAAAGTTACCTTTGTGAGGCTGTTACCGACTGTCGAAGGTGGATGTAGGCTCTCTTTTTAAATAAATCCATGCCATGATGATTAACTTTAATTCATGACGAAAATAAATGCATAAACAAGAACTCACCTTCCTCTTCAACCAACATTGTAAGCTGTTGAATGTAATATGGCATTAATGGCAGATTCATTGAAACCCTTGGTGTATTAGCTGGAATCAACTCCATGACGTCATCAGAACTTAAATGATTCCCAGATAAAAACAGCGAAGGATGAACGGCTGGTGATGATGCCAATAATTTATAAATTTCATCCCAAAATTTCGTTGTCATTGATGATAATCTAAAATAAAATATAACCAACTATATCGGTGCGTAATATTTATCGATTCCAAAACTCTCGATTTGAAAGTAGTAGTTTAAAAAATATGCTTTAAAAAATGATACTATGTTTATAATTAATATCTTAAACTTACCTTTCGATAGTTATATCAAGATTACCCTTTTGCATTTCAAGCAACACACTCAAATGATCTATTAGTGCTGGTGGAAATCCTTTCGTAACTTTCCCGTAAGCAGTAACAATTGCTAAAATATCTAGACAACTTGTTTCTTTAGTGCGCAAAAGAATATCTTCTGTTGCAAAGAACTTCCTCAAAAGCTCTGGCATATTCGGTTGCAATACATTTAAAACTCTTTGTACAACATATAAATTTAATGGTATGAGTTTGATATCTGAACTTGGTTCTTTTACTTTTTCTTTGATACTTGCTACATTACTTTCGATTTCTCTAATACTTTCTTCCTGGGGTATATCGATTGCAAAGGTCTTGTTAGCATTGTACATAATACTATCAAGCTTGTAGAATTGCTTATCAATTGGTTGATGCATATCAAAATGGATTTCTTTATAAACTGCAGCTCTTGCAGTGCATAAGTTATATTCCCGTTTGTCTTTAAATAGCTTTGATTGTCCGTAACATTTTCTCATTTTCTTGCTGATTTTCGATAATTCCGTATGTTCCTGTTCCATGTTTAATTTCATTTCCGTAATTTTCTTTTTAAATTTCATAAATTCATCAGATTTACCAATCATACTGTAAAGTTTTTCCAATAGATACTTTTGAATCCACTTATTATGGATCTGGAGGATAGGTATAATTTCTTCTTTTAAGGTTGGCGTACGTTTTTGCATGGTAAATATTGGCATTGTACACGTTTTGAAAAATCTTATTCGCCAATTTAACAATTGTAATAACACACAAATATTTTGGTCACTTAAATTACAAGATGCCAAATTAATTGCTTTCAGCAATTCCTCATCAATAAGATTTATATAGTTTTGGCAGTGTCTTAATATGGGATATTCCACAAAATCATCAGTTAAAGTTCTCTTTGATACTGCATTTGAATAATGAAGAGCAGAGAAAGGACTTTCTATAAGAGATAATTTCAGAAGAGTTTTTTGACACTCATTATATAGCAAAGCAAAACTCGTGTTAGATTTACCAACAACACCATCGTCAACGCAATATGATTCCCGATAAAACCGTTTATATGACTCCGATGTCGTATTTAATTTATTTACATGGTTAAGTGCTTGATCGTTCAATTCCTTTGCTAAATTTTTCAATTTGATATCCTTGACATTTGAAACTGCTTCATTTAAACTATAGTAAAGAGTTTTCAATTGTTCACCAGAGCATTTTTGGTAAGAAGTTAGAATGCTAAATATTACGTGCATTGTTGCATTGTCCACTGAGTTGTTATCTGTAATTTGCTCAACTGCCGTATAAGAAGTTTGTTTCGCTAATTCATAAATGGAATTGGAACAGAGCCCTTTAATTGTTAATGTGTGATTAACAACATTGGAACCAAAATTTGGGAATTCTTCAGTGCCCAACTCATTTTCTAACTCACGTAACATCTTATTCTTCATTTCAGCTAGAGATGTATTTATATCGGTAACGAAGTCACTGCCACTTCTCGGTTTTATGTAAACATCTGAAAAACTGTTCAGTAGAGCCGTTTTGAAAGACACACCCCTTACTAGTTGTTGTTGTATTATATGCGCTGCTTGGAGAAGTTGCGAAACTGTTGGCCGTTCTAAACCTGAAACACATTTTTTATATTATACAATAAATTTCATGTCATACTAAATGTCATATTGAATTATGATATTTATTGTTTAAAACATGTAGCTTAGCCAAAATTGTACAACTTACCTTGCACAAACTCTGTCATAGTTTCATGGCACCGAATGCAAATATCGTGATATTGATTAGGCAAACCACACGACGATAATAACGCCACTAAATCCATATACGGCATTATCTCAGAGAGACCTAGGTCACTATTATCAGGTCTAAGCAAGTAAATCTCAACGCCTCTATTTCTCATAGCTCGAGATATTTCGCCATGCTTTGCATCCATTGTAAAGAAAATCCTAAAGTTGGGATGAGGCTTTATTTCGCTTATTTCACCTCGCTCCGGAATACTGAGGACTCCATTTGGCTCCAAAAGACCGTTTAGTCTATCTAATACTGCGGCTGACGTTAAATTTACATTATCTAATAGAAGCCAAGATCCATCAATCATAGTTTTAACAAGTAATGAATCTATCCACTCGAATCTACCACCCGAATTTACGGATGTCAGTTTTAAGATTTTATTTTGCAAATGCTTTAAATTTACTATTATTTTTTCTATGCCGTGAGTGGAAAGATCACAAATGTTGCTACATTCAATTAATTTATAGCAATGGTCTAATAGAAACTGCACTTTCTCTTTGAATTTTTTCATGTCAATATTAAATGCGTTTTTAGCTTCGCCGTTTGTTTCTATTTGACGGAACTCAAAAAGATCACTCAAGAGCTTATTTGATTTCCAAAGTTTGAAGTCTTGTAATAACCATAAACCTCTGACAATTCGGATAGTAACTGTCTCAATATTATCATATATATTTTCCAAGGTTCTGTTGTAGTCGACTTGTTCAAATCCCCCTAATAGATCTGATACATCCATTGCTGAGGTGACTGGTATAACATGTAATTCATTTCCGGTTAAATCCGCTAAAACTTGAACCAAACTACTTTTTCCCACAGCAGTCGGTCCAACTAGTATAGAGAGCCAATTCATTTTTACATTTTGAGCTAGCGCTTTTAAAATTGGCAATTGATCTCTAAGAACTAATAAATTTGTATCAATTGATCTTCTGTTTTTATACAGCCTCTCATTGTTGATTTGAAAAATAACATCACCAATAATTATGTTCTTACCATCAATATTGAACATGGGACGTTCATCACTTCTAGGATAAGCTGGATAAAATATTTCATTATAAGTTGTTATCATTTTTTCTTTATCTTCCTCTGTCCGCATTCTATTAACATAGAGCATATCAATAAACTTTCCAGGTGACACTTTTCTACCTTCATTTTGATCTTCAATGAGTGCCTCACACCATCTTTGTATGTCACGTAAGTTCATTTCCCAGGGTGCTCCTCTATGTCCCCAAGACTGAATTTCAGTTATTTCATGTGATACCTTACAATTGAATTCAACTATTCTGTGTAAGATATCTTTAGAAAGTTCTGAATATTGTGCCTCAACAATGAACGTAAGATCATCTTTCGTCAAAGTGTCGACATATACTTGAGTGAATCTGTTTAAGAATGATACGGGCAGGCCCCGACGAGCACCGCCCTGTTTGAGAGGATTTTGACAGGCAAACAGTTTTGTTTCTTTTTTCACTTTAAATGTTTTACCTAATTCTGGAATGTATATTTCACCTCTGTGATCTAAACAAGCATTAAGACCTTCTAGAACAGGTTGTGGAGCTAAATTAAGTTCATCCAAAAGAATCCAATCTCCGTTTTGGAGAGCATTTAAGAAAGCTCCCTCTTTGAAGATAAAGGATCCGTCTTCTGATGGTAAGTCGGTACCAAACAAATCTGTTATATCCTGAAAAAAAAATTACAATTAAAAAGTTACACTTACGCGAAGAAAAAAACTAAATAAAATGAGTGAAGATACACTTACTGTTTGATCACTCAAGTTTATGCGGACAACTTTATGACCAGAACTTTTTGCTACAGCTGTAACTAAGCTTGTTTTTCCTACTCCTGGGTTTCCTTCTAATAAAATCGCTTTGTTTAACTGAAGGCCTCGTAATAGTCGTAATGTATTAGCACCAGTTGTGGGAGCCGTGAACGTAAACTTCTGAATATCAAATGGATTGTGGTGTGGCCCAATTTCGATAAGGAATGGATGGATCCCAAACTTCTTATCAATTACCTCAGCAGTCAATGATATTGCCTTATTGACCAACATGTTGTTTAATAAGTCAGTTTTTTCGTAACCTAATGCTCTTATTTGATTGAGCAAGAAGTTAATAGCATTTTTGCGCAAAACGTGTAAGGTTTCAGGATCAATGTGACCCGTTAAAGCGGTACCGAAACAATCCAAAAATGTCATACATGCACCATGCACATACGCCTCAGCTGTGTCTAACAATTTTTGTCCAACAGTAACATTAATGAATTGTACCCAGGACAGTAAATCACGAATGCTAAATGGAAATTTATTTGTCACTTCGGAATTTTTCAACCAATAGCTAAAATCAATTATACAATTTCCAATTCCTGATGTTCCATCTTCTTGATTTGACAAAGCTATTCCTTTACTAACACTCTTTTCCAGAACCTCTAATAAATCTTCTCTGGAACTGACATGATCACACCATATTTCTGTGAATCTATTACGTAAAGCGGGTGATAGTTCTTTTTTTCCAAAATCACCACCTGGATTCATAGTTCCGATAAAATGAAAATTTTGAACAGCTGAAATAACCACAATATCGGAACTATCATCGGTGCCCCGTTCAGACAAGACTAATTGTCTTTCTGGTTCTAGTAATGAGTTCATTCTTTCTAAAACACTGTCATCTGCTAAAGATATTTCATCTGCGAGGAACAGATGGCCATGTTCCATTGCTTTTATTAAAGGTCCATCAACCCACTCGAATAATTTCCCATCTTTTTTATATTGTCTTACCGGGCGAAGTCCACCCAAGAAGTCCGAGCTTTCTGTATGCATATGACAGTTTACGGATAGTAACTGACGGCGACTTAAAGCGGCCAATACTTGACATATTGTGGTTTTTCCGCAACCAGTCTCCCCTACCAATAGCACAGGCTCATTAAAAGTAAATGCCTTGGCTATTAAAACTGCTAATCTTCTCATATTATATGTCCATACTACATGAGAAAATTCTTGGAGTTGGTTACTTAAAAGCATTTCTAATGTTGATTTAGTCACAGGTGAAGTATTTTGATGAAGGCTGAATAAATTTTTAGGATCGACTTTTCGTTTTATATGTTTTTCAATAACTTCCTCTATTATACTTCTTTCATCTGTTTGGCGCACTTTGCCCGCTAATATAAGATAACCTTCGTCGGCTATATGCTGATCCCAGTCATAAAATTTTTCAGAAGTGAGCATTTCTTTGGAAGCATGTTTATATCTCTGGCCCCATCTGAATAAATCTCTCAATGTGATAAATCCATCTTTGCCTTGTACTGCGGCTGAGCCCCTTCTCCTAACTTGTAGTTCCGCCATAACTTCGATCATTTTCTTGCTATATGTAGGCGGAATATGACACCTTTGGTGCAATATTGTTTCGAGTTCACTTCTTGGTATTTCGTCGAAATGCAGCTCGACAAATCTATTACGAAAAGCACGTGATAACATTTTTCGGCCACCATACAACCCTGGAGGATTCTGTGTTGCAAAAAGCATAAAATTGGGATCAGCTTTAACAACTTCTTGGGTCTCAGGAATAAATAACTCTCGATTGTCGTCAAGAACACGATTTAATGCTTCTAATACATCACTAGGAGCTAAATTCAATTCATCAAGAATTATCCAATATCCTTTTCTCATAGCTTCGACTAGAACTCCCTCCTTAAAGACTAGATTTCCACTTGAATCACTTGCATAAGATCCTATGTACTCTTGTAAATCAGTATGTTCATGATTGTTTATTCTGACGCAGTAGTTTCCTGAGGCTTTAGCTATATATGTTATAAGTGAAGTTTTGCCCACAGATGTATCACCCTGTAATAATATAGGTAAACGCCCAAGTGATATGATGCGGGCAATATCTCGAAGATTTTTTCTTACAGTAGGAGTTAAAATGTATCCTTCTGGTATATTGATTTCCAATTTGCCCTGAGGTATCCAATGAACCTCAAAGAGCAAATAGTTTTGTCCTTGACATTGAGGTTCAGGAATTAATTGTTTTAAGACGGCTTTTACATTTTTCTTACCAAGAACAGCCCTACAAATAAAAAATTTGTTTTAATTCTTCTCTATTAAAATGTATCAAAAATAAAAATAAATATATTTTGTATTACATACTTAGCTATCATGGCTTCCACTATCGGATGAGATGATCTATCTAGTTGTGTTAAGAAGGAAAGGCAAAATGCTTCATATAAAGATCTTGCGACAGTCCCACATTTTGCTTTGGCCGCAGCAGTTAACGCTCTGCATAGTGTTCTCAGTGAATAGTGGGGAGCATTACCTAAAATAATTAAAAAATTTATTACAGATTCAATAAAAGGTTCCAAATTATATAAATAGAAAATAAATCATACCTGCTCCATCTACTAAATTCAATTTGGCCTCTTTTCGAATTGAAGAATAAAAGCTATAAATAGACTCTAGCACAGCTCCGCTTAAATTCATGTGGTATAAATAATCACCTATTAATAACATTAAATCGTTTCTTTCTGTTAATTCATCAATGAAAAATTCGGTAAACCTATTTCTTAGACCCACTGGTAAATCTTTTTTCCCTACATCAGTTGCTGGATTCATGCACGCAAAAAGCGTGAAATCTGGATGTCTTTTTATGGGAACTTTATCGCCCTTTTCCAGTAAATCTATACTTTCATTTCTATCTTCTAATAATCCAGCCAAACATTCCAATATTTCTGCAGATGCTAAGTTTATTTCATCTAATAATACCCAGTGACCTTCTTGCATAGCTTTTACAAGGGATCCTTCAATGAATGCAAATGTCAATCGAGATTCTGCCTTTATTTGTTGCTCTAACTTAGAGAGTTTATATCCAAAAGCCAGCCAAGCCTTTAACTTATTGTTTTTTTCATCATTAAGTCTTTTTACTGCTGCTTTGTAGCTTTGTTGCATCAATGCTAACAGAGCATTCCAATTTTCTGTATCGTAACATGTCTCGATGTGACTTAAAAACTTCTTATTTTTATCTGCATTATAGAAATTTGTGAAAAGGTTTAAAAATTCCGATTTGATTGGGCGTATAACGTATTTAAGATCCACAGGTTTAAAGCCACCAAGTAGATCAGCAGAATCTGATTGTTGATTCATATTTATCACTACAAGTTTATGGCCAGTTTGTCGCGCTAAATATTGAACTGAAGAAGTTTTTCCAGTACCAGTTTCACCCACTAGAAGCACTGGTTCATTAGAAAGAACACAGCAGGCAATTTTCTCTAATAGGCAAGCAGATTGACGAGTGAATGAAAAAACGACTTGTTTATTATCGAAATCTATAGATTTCAGGCTCTTTTCGATACGCGGAATTGTAGCACGACCAACGATTAACGAATCCGGTTGTAAAGAAACATTTGGTTTGTAATGTTTACAGTAGAATTCAGATTTCGTCTCTACAATTCCGAGGCACGTGCCTACTTTTTTGGATAATTCTAGTCTATTTTCGGGTGATGATACTGAACAGGTAAAAATGTCCAAGGCGTCTTGTAATACTTTCAATGCAGAGTCTGGGCTGGATACATTAAAACCAACAACTGATCTTGCACACCATTTCATTAGATCTCTTGTAGAAATGAGCCTCGAACCTCTCATAATAACCACATTGTTAGCTTTTTCTGTTTCACTTTCAGTAGTTTGTAAAGACGTATCATGGCATCCAACGGAAAACATCATAAATACTTCTATCATCTTTGAACTGATTGTAGTCAGACTGGGGTAAAGTGTTTGTATAACTTCACTTAGCTCAGACCTTGATAGAGGTTCAACATTTATTACTGTTAAATGCTTTTGTAGTAAAGTACTTGAGCTAGATAACTTCTTTTGGTAACCATAATTTGTAATGATTGTGCTGAAAGGAGAAAAAAAAATACCCTAGAATACTTTCGCAACCAACATTATATTTAGAAATCGATATCACACACCCTATTAACTATTTACAAAGCAAATATTCAGCTTAAACTTTACTTACCGCTGTGTTACAAATAATTGGAAACCTGGTGTAACTGGCAAGGCATCTCTAAAACCAGGCACGCACAAAGTATTTCTTTCTAGAAGTGAACTCAGTGTAGATGCCACATCCAATGCAGCACAGTCGATATCTTCCAACAACAACCAGTGACCATTTAGTACAGCCTGAAGCAAAAAGAAAAAAAATCACAACTTTTTTAAAAGTACCAAAAAAAAATCCAATAATTACAACAATAACTTTCACTTTTAATCACTTTTTACAGAAACAAATGAAACTCTAAAATCTTTCTAAAAATTTTTTCCCAAAAATGTTAAAGCACACACTGCATATAATTTTTTGTGTTTTTGAACAAAATTGTTTGATAAAAAACGAATTGAAAAAAGTAAAAAATATAGATTACCTCTGTAAGAACTCCAGGAGCCCAGATAAACTCTCCCGGCACATCTGTACATTGATGAGAACCTAGTAACATCCGGGAATCTGTCTGATCTCCGAGCTGAACTTTCTTAAACGCGACTCCTTTACGGCCAGTGATCGCAGCTAAATGTTCCACCAACGAGGTCTTACCAGATCCTACAGGACCCATTAGCGATAGAGCTTTACCTATATAAAAAAAAAATTAAAAATGAATCATTTACTTCAATGAATTATTATAATGAGAACTGAATGTAAAAAATTCATACATTTTTTATATAGAATATCAATAAATAAGAGGGTATTTAAAAACTGAATGAAAAAGTATTTTTACTTTTCAAAAAAATTTTTTTCATTAGGTACTCTTATCAGTTGTATGAAGTAAACTATGTTCAAGGTTGAAAAATGAATAAGTTAAAGTTTATACAAATGGCTTTAATATAAATAGATTATTTAAATATTCAGAACCAATATTCGCTGATTGATTTTGAAAGATTTTTATTCTCCTTCAAATCAATCTAAATTGTTCATTGCTTTAATTATTCAAGTAATATAGAACAGAATATAAATTATACAATTTCAATATAAAAAAAAAGAATACCTGAAGCAACTGCTAGGGCCAAGCTTCTCAAGTTGTTGATAGTTGATTTAACAGGAACTAAACTTGCTGGTTTAACATTATCCTTGTCATAGATAGGCAAAACTATTCCATCAATATTAACTATTGATTTTGTTTTTACAGTTAAATTCTCGATACCCGTCCCAATAGTTTGATCTACTTTAGACATGTTATTTTTTATATCTGTGTCAATGGATATGTTTAAGTTCTTATTTAATGTTTTTGATTGAGCTTCCGTCATGTTTGTTAATATCGCCATGCATTCTTTTACCATCCTAGAATTATAAAAAAAATAATATCAATTTTTGTTCCTTTTTTTTAACGAAGTTCCTTATCGAGTGTTGCGAAAGGGGGCTAGACAGAAAAAAATATGACGAAAAGTTGTAACAACACTTTTTGCTATAGTTGTAAGCCATGCGGCATTCGCATGTTTCTCTGTCTGTCTCTCTTGACACCCCTCCAGTTTTTTTACAAAAAATGATCCTCAATTAGTAAATTGGGCATTGCAAAGATAAAATCTTTTACTCACCATCTTATTTCCTCATTTTCATGATGGCTGAAATTTACGACAAATTTAGTCCAATCCCATTTTGTTGAAAATTCATTTGGTAATTTTCTCAACAATTTATAACAGCATGACACTATATTATGATCTGATACTTTTTGCCTGTAGTCTTGTAGCCTTCTTTTCTTAGGAGCCACATTGTAAGAATCTTCATGATGTATGAAAACTTCATATGGAGGTATTGGATTGATTTGGAAATATTTTTGAGAATATCTGTAATATAAATAGGTCTCCTATAATATTATAGTATTAGTATGTAAGTGAATAATATTTGTCAAATTGGCGGGAAAACTTTATTGAAGTCAAATGTTCAATCCTAAAATTATCTTGAAAACCATACTGTGTGGAATTTATTTTAGTGTCCTGTTTTACTTTAAAATCTAATGGGTAGAATGAATTGACTAATACAATTTGTTTTTTTTTTTTTTTTAATTAAGTACATCATTAAAAAAATTTTTTTTTATTATTTAATAGTTTAAGAAAAGTTAAAGAATTATAAAAATACTTACTGAAGCACATCTGGGTGGTCACTCAAATGTGCCAATACAATGGAATATTCTAGATGTTTTGTTTTTTCACAATCCGTAGCAAGATCATGACTATTGCTTGAAAAAACGGGCTTCAGAGGAATTTTAGAAGATACTAGCGCAAGTGAAAGATTAGGCAAATATTTCCCAAATATGACTGCATCCTCGAAATGAAGAATATATTCTGCTAATTTTGCCACTAAATTGTCCGTACTTGAATGATGCTTTACCAATGAGAACTGTAAAAATGTCCCAAATATAATATATTATGAATAAAATAGTCCAAAAGTATTACTTAACTTATTTTTATTCTAACTAGCTTTGGGATCCCTGGCTTCGCCCCGATAATCAAAGCAAAACCCCCATATATCCCATACCCAAAACATTTCCGGTTAAAACCTGTCCCAGTTGGGTTTAATCTGCCTCTTTTAAGACAATAAGGCGTAGTGATATTATAGTATGTACCATACTATAATATCACTATGCCATCGTGCAGTTTTAAATTCTTAGTGAATAATATTATGCATGTTGGTATTTGTGTTATTCATAACATTTATAGAAGCATTTTCTGTATTATGTTTATAAAGTAGAAATGCCAATAGGCTCATTCATGAAGTTGGTAAGAAAATATAATATTTAAATATTAAAATTGAATGTTAATCAATAGCAAGTTAATATTTTTTTTATTTATAAGTATTTAGATCAGCTTTGAATAATCTTCTTAAAATTATACTTAATCTATTTATATAATAAAATACAATAAAAATATGAACTAACCCTTATTTGTTGACATGCTTTCTCAAGATCTTTATTTTTTGTTTCTAGCTCTATTTGCTTTAGAGCTGCTACTAATTTTTCACCCATGATGTCATACCGCTAAAGAGCGGTTTTGGAGAATATTAAAGCAATTTTTGAATGAATAGGTATTACTGAAAATAAAAAATGTAAATAATAAAGACCGGCAAACGTGCACTGCACGTGAAAAAGTGAATTTGACAATAGCACGACAATGGGGAATAGACATGAGTTTAGACATGAGACAGCATGAGACGGTGAGACTGGAGACATTGGGTGAGGTGAGACAGCGTGCAGCTAAGAAGTTTGACATTGACAGATTTTTTTTTCTGCACTGGCAAAGATAACCATTTGCCAGTGTCCCTATTTTTAATTTGGAGTTTTATTATACTCTGTGACTGCAGAAGCGCAATGATGATATTTACGATGTATTTTAAATAATGGAAATAGCAAACTTTGCTGTAACAAAGTACCATCCGAAGAAAGTTCTCCAGTCAACCAGAGCAATCGAATTTATCTATTCTTCAAGTAATGTTTATATATCTGTGCGGGTGGTCGTGTGGGTCCAGGCGTCCGCGTCGCGTCACGTCACAGAGCAAGTAATGCGTCGCGCACAGGCGTCGCGTCGCCTCGGATTGGCAGAAGACGCGGGTTCGAATCCCGCCTCGTGATTGATTTTTTCTATTCTTTTAAAAGAAATTATACAAATTTATAAATTAAGATTTGATTGATTCACGTTTTGAAAGTTCTAAAAATGTTTGAAAGTTGATTGCGGTGCAAGACCTTTTTTTTGCGTGTTTGCTTTATTTTACTTATAATTATTGAGTATGTAATTGATATATATTATATGGAACACTAGAATGTTGGTTCTCATTTTCCACAATTTACTGTTTTTGTTTTCAAAAAATTTACAATGATGATGATAATGATAAAATAAAATTGTTCCATCCCGTGATATTTATGTTTCTAAGAAAAATATTATATATAGAGATATATAGTATCATACGTCTAAGCCACAGGTCTAAGCAAAGGCAAATAACTCTAGCGAGGACAAAATTTGGAGGGGATGCACTACACATGGGTAGGTACTGTTGCGCTCATAATACAATTACTAATGAGTTCTAACAACATTTTTGTTAGAGACTAGAAAATTGTTGGCAACCGAAAAGAGTCACAAAAATTCATCAAAACAATACAATAACAATATAATATTGCGACTGTACATTCGAAGTGCGCGGGACGTCGCGTCGTCGACAGTGCAACAGACGGAAAACAACTGGACACCAACTGGAGACAGGAATCGGGAGAACCAATCGGTGCACCGTGCACTGGCTGCTACGCGTTCGTGCCCCTCAACCCACTCACCTCCCACATTTTTGACTTCTGCGCAGGTTTGTTCAGACTTCAGTTCAGCGCTGCGCGGCATAAGAGATTTGCCGCTGCTAGCCTGTGCTGCTAGCCATTTGGCCGTTGGATGTCAGAGGGGCGTAGATATAAAACACAGATATAAAATAGGGTTTGCTGAGGCAAAAATCTCCTTTGTTTCAGGGCATTTACAAAAAAGAAATTAAAAGTTATCATCAAATTTTTAAGAAACTTTACTTTATGTTCTTCAGCTAGTGTAGTCGCATTAGCGATTAAGTTAGGATTGCATGATTATAAATTTTAAAGGTGGTTTGAATTATTGAAATGACCAATGCAAACTTAGCACCCCATCAATGGAATTTTGGGTCGAAAGTGACCTTAATCGATAGGTCTCCGTTAGGTCCTTTAAGTTCCCACAATTTTTTCGTTAGGTCCCCTTTAGTTTTTTTATAAATAATTTTTTTTTAATTTTGGGTATAAAAAAATTACACTTTAGCACCTCATCCATAGCAAAATTGGCGAATTTTATCAAAATCGTATTCTTTACCGTTAGGTCCGTATAGGTCCATCATTGAAATTGTTAAATTATTTATTTTATTAAAATTATAAAATAATTAAAACCTGCGCATGCGCCTTAGAGCATTAAGGCATGCGCACATCATACATAAACAGCGCGAAATTTAAATTGGTATCGTTTCATTTATTAAATAAATCAATTGTTCTGAGAGTGCTT
>CAJQZM010043465.1:0-11123 GCA_907164665.1 Colias nastes
TACCATGCATCAAGCATTGGTCTTATGGGAACTATTGGGCATTTAATACTATATTGTAGATCATTATCATACTAAATTATTATTTAACATCAACCATTAACCGCGTCAACTAATTTAAAATAAGTATTCGTTGTTTAATAATTAACTAGACCACGATAGGAAGAATGTCGCGGCACGAATGCCTGATAGCCTCCCGCCGAACATAGTTTTTATTATTCTATTATTTTTCGAATTCCGTACACCTACATCGATCCGAGATCACGGTTTACCGCTTTTAGCTGCATGTCGTGCCGGTTTCCTACCATTGCAAGTCCTATAAATCGAATATTTAACTCAAGCCGGCGGGCAGCGGAAAGCGTTGAAGCGTTGGAGCTCGCGATTGAGGCTACGTGTAGTCGGACCATGACATTTGATCGATACTAACATTCTGTTTTCTCTCTTCTCGTTAACCCGGCTAGGTGCGTGCTAAGGCGCCGCACTAACAGCAGACGGCCGCCCCACCGGACTCGGTCGCCGCGTAACATTATCATCGGAACATCGACCACCATGTAGCTATAGCTGTTGGGCCTTTCACGTTAACATTTACTATATATTTTAATAGTCTAACTATTAACATTTATATGCCTGTTATGTTTATAACATGATGAACTTTATTAACAAATTTATATACTATATTTTTAATGGCACACGCCATCGACTATATTCACTATTTTGTACTTCTGTTGTCGCTTATTATGTTTAGCACGAGTGTTGCTAGGTTACCCTATCTATGACGGCGTTAAATTTTATTTAAATTTATTTATATATTTCATGGAAAATTATGGTCAAAATTATTATTATTCAGTTTTGGAATGTTTTAAAATTTAGCGCCGTAAAATATTAAATGTTTATTTATCCCTAAAGGGATATATTTCGGTACTATTATTTAGTGTTTTGCTTCAAGTGTTTTTATTTGAGTAAAACGTGCCTGACCGACAGTAGTTATAAATCTAGTACAAAGAAATAAATATGTAATATCACAAAATAATTAATGAACTCCTGGGATTGAAGATCGTGGCCTTAAACAAGATGGCGGCCAAACTGTAAGTATTTTCTGTTCAAATCGAATATAATCAGCACTCAAGATTTGACTGATGATCGAGTAATTCGAATAATAATTATAAATTTTCATGTACGAGTCGATTTCTTTATTTTGGCAGAAATATATATACACTTAAAACCAAAGACTAATGTTTGCAGACGTAACATCTGTTAGAAGCATTATTGTTGAAAAAGTCTTCCTACAATATTGAATAAAAATTGTCGATGCGTACATGAATTTTCAAAAATAATATGTTTATAGAAGTATATTTTTATTTTTAGTGCTTAATATTTATACATGGATATCAAATGTGCATCCCAAGTGCCTTAACAATGTACAATGTTCACGTTTGTGGTTCTATACATATTGTTATGCTTATTTAATAGTTAAGGAAAGTTAGAAGAGATTAAATTATTGTTAACTTTACTAAATGTTAATGTTTTTCACCTTTTTTTGCATAAATCAATGGAGTATGAAATTAATCTCTTTATTTTGATAGGTTTATTATTAGGTACATAGTTTTATTATATTTTTTACATTAAAGCCTTCGTTGCAATCTCTTGCGAGAATCTCTAGTGCGTTATCTCAATAAAAGTTTCTTTAATGGGTTTTATAATATCTATTATACATTGATTTTTATATTCTGTGCTTACGTCTCGATATAGATAAAAAGCAACTAGGGCAATCATAGTTTAATTGTTATTGTAAATAGCTTTTAAAAGTAATAAAGTCAAAGCAATAATATTTTCAATAATTACATTTATTAACGTTAGTGCAATAGATGTGTTAATGCGAATTCATATTTTATTATAGGTCTCAATAGATTCGTTGAGAAATATTTAAAATATATAAGAGATCTGATGTTGAGATTAAATCTTATAATAAAATTAATACCTATAGGAAATGTTACGAAACATTCAAAATAATTAATAGTAAAAACCGTTTCAGTCATATAATTCGAATATTTTCTCAATAATTTTCAATTTAAACGCTGTCCGTCCATGATTACTTCATCGTGTAAGTACTTAATTTGTTGATAGTTCATAGTAAAGTGTCACTTCACACAATTTGTTGCGAAATGAATATCGAAATGCCCTGTATTTCTTTTCAAAATCACATCTCTGCAATAATTATAAAACAGAATATTGCTTCCCAACGTTTTCGTTTTAAATATTCATATTCTATTTCAAATAATTTATAGATAAGTAAGAATATGTTTAGTTTTTATACTCAAGAATACAAAATTTATTTATAATCACAAGCTTTCCTATATTTATTTGGTACAAAATTATTTTATACAAATCTAAGCATTTAAAAACGTGCGATGCCATAGACACAGTTTTGAAAACTAATAGCAATAGACATTAAGGAACTATAAACGTACAAAGCTTGAAACTGCTTCTATATAATATCTTGTATATTATATGCCACTGTTGCTAATAGCTTGCGATCGCGAAGCGTTTTAGAACATTATTGTGCCATCAGAGACGTGTTAAAATCGACGTCATTATTATATTAATTGTACTTATTATAGCGATATTAACGGCAATAAAAATCGAGTGCCTTTTATAAACTCTTTGTAAATATTTATACATTATTGCATATTTTTCAAAAGTATTATATAGAGGAGAATGAATTCTTAAAATTGTTTTCCAAAAACAAATTATTATAGTATATCTTTATCTACGTTAAAATTAGTTAAGTGAGATTGTGCATATTACTTATGTCTGTTTTAATGTGTGTCTAAGATTGATTTGGCATTAGTAAATATATTATTTGAAAAATGTATTGTGTTTTATTTATAATTATCCTTATTATATCCCCTTCAAAAAAATGAAATATTATTATAATAGGTATTTTTTATCACATTATAGACCTAAGTTAGGCTTACCTACCTACTAGTATATCTCAAATAACCTCTAAATACGGAGGTAATAGCACTCAGTCTTCAATAAACTTTAAAAATAACATGCCATTCAAATACACTATGTTTTTTTTTTCAATTATTAATTTTTGTTCACGTTCAGTTTCGACAATAATATGGTCAATGGATGGTCAATGGTCATTAAGATATTATCAGTGTTGCAAAAAGCTGCAGAAATATTTACTTTTTTTTAATTAGAAACTTAGTTCATAAAAGTTTGTTTCTAACAGTTTTTATACAGCTAATGTATTTATTACCTACTTGCATAATTGCAGTTGAACAAACTCGTCATATATTAGTTGCAGCGCCATCTATGATAAAACAGGGTAACCAATCTGTCTGCAGCTCTCAATACCAACATGGTTCC
Organism: Colias nastes; assembly: GCA_907164665.1. Lineage (NCBI taxonomy): Eukaryota > Metazoa > Arthropoda > Insecta > Lepidoptera > Pieridae > Colias > Colias nastes. Next base: position 3,373 of record CAJQZM010043465.1, read on the forward strand.
ATTGCTTATCTACTTCAGCCGAAAGCTCTGAAATTATTGTGCTAGTAGCTGCTCATTCGTTTCAGTATAGTGCCTTCCTAAAAGAGGACGCTTGTTAAAATAACTAATTTGGAACCAATTCGTTATTTACTTCAGTTAAAAAGAATATATTAAAATCATGCATTGATAAAAGAATTACGAAAGTACTCATAGACATAGTATAAAATATTTATTTAATACTTTCTAATTGAAATTAAGATTTTAAAAGGATTAATTTTTTATTCTTAAATGCAAAGTTTTTATAAAATATAGAAGTTATACTTAGGTAACTACTTGCACTTGGTTAGGCATCTTACTTTTGATCACGACTTGTTAGAAACATTTATGTAGTTCTTACTATCATCAATACACAGAAAACAAACAGTAATAACGAGCAAAAAGTTATACCGCTTAATAGTCTATATCAAAACGCTTAGAATATGTAGGTACTGTTAATGTTAAATAAACTGTCGTCATAACTATATTATATTCTAAGTCAAAACGTACCTATATTTTTTTTTTTTACCTTAGTAGTTACGTTCTCCTACATTTGGCTATACCTCGCGGAGTCGCTACAAAATTTGTGATTACAAACTAGCCACTGTAAAGAATTTTTAATTGCAGTTACGCACTTTGAGCATTTTAAATGGTTGCAATTTGAACTTTTCGCTATGCTAGAAAATGGAATTTTAAATTCGCCATTCCGGGGGTAGCTACGTGGGAATAAACACCCGGAAGTTTAGAGCTGCATTTGTCGCTCCACGGTTTATGCCTGGAAAAAAAATTCAACACGTTTACGCCTGTGTATTTTAGAAGTGCTATTTGCACGCCATTTCATACTTGCTTGTTTTAATTTAAAGGGGTGGTAAACGTGAGCGTAAGCCGTAAACGCACATTTTTCTACGTAGGAACGTACGTACACTCAACATCGTAGAAACTACCAGCAAATATCTAGGAGTATCTGTTTCAGATCGAATGAAATGAAAATTACAAATCTAAACATATCATAATGATAAGTTCAGCAATTAGGTAATCCAATTGTTATTATCTGAAAGAAATAACACTAACTAACAAACGATTTATCCACAATCAGTTTAAACCTACGAGTGCTTTTTGTAATAAACATATTAAGATATTTACTTTAAACGAAGGACAAAGATCTAATTTTGAATTCTAGCTTCGTGAATGTGAAGATAAAAAAATATGATTTCAAGATAAACAGTTTTTACTTACCTCGCTTAGAAGCTGTTGAGCTATAATATACCTAAGTGTATAATAAGTGTATAATAAAAAACATTTCCTGCTCTTTAAAATCGTAATTAGACGCTCGGATTTCTGATATAGATGTTCACCTCAAGGCAAGCTCCTTATCAATATATATAAAAGTACTCTGTGCTCCTTATAATGAAAATCCGACAATTACTTCTGATTGCGTTCACATCATAATTTCTCACAAGGAAACATTAAGTTATTTTCAATATCCTGAATGTAGATTGGACATGCCTTTCACATGTCACTAGGCATGTCATGCCGGCATCCTTGCCTGTTATTAACGAACTAGAGCAATTTACAGGTAAATTAGCTTGGAGAAATTTTTGCATATGTAGTGGTGTGTATATTACTCAGATCTTGGAGCGCGTTTCCACTATATCGTTCTGGCCTATACAAAAATGTTTCGATATCCTAACATTACTATTTAATTTTATACTTATTCCTAGCAACACTTTTGTTTTCAATAAAAACAACTTTTAATTTGAAAGAAAATGGTTTTGACTTTATAAAAAAAATATATCATTCAATTTCACGTCCTTGAGCAAACGACAAGGCGACTACCGTGAAACAATAAAATATCGTGTCCATTATAATTTGTTTCATAATTAATATTTGACCATAATAATTACGAAACAAAACAAATAAATAAATCGTCACTTGATAGTGGAAAGTGGAAACACGCACAAAACCAGAATAAACCAGTTTACGCTGTCCGCAGGTGCCAAATGCAGTTGTTTGGTACCGTTAGAACATAAAGCACACATTTCATTCAAAAATTATAATTATTATGTACGTAGTTTAATTGATAAAGGAGAATGACCACGGGTGGTATCGGTAAAAAAGGAGAATGACCACGGGTGGTATCGGTAAAATTTGAGTTGTGCCACGTATTCGTGATATTGTTAATTCCTATTTGTATTTATAATGATCATATGTATCATTATTAAGTCTTAATTATACCGGATAAATTGAAATAATATTAAAAGTTTGTGTTTTGAAACATGTATGACCACGTATGGAATCGGTAAAATACTAATTGTGTCACGTGTTCGTGATATTGTTAATTCCTATTTGTATTTATAATGATCATATTTATCACTATTAAGTCGTAATTATACCAAATAAATAGAAATAAAAGTAAAAGTTTTTGTTTTGACACATATATCTATCTCTCTTGCAAGCGTCCTGCGTCATATGTCATAGTTTCTATTTGAAATGAATCTTGAATGAATGTGTTCGACGCTAAGGTTCGACGCAATGTTCGACGTAATTTATTTTGAAATAGGTAATGTTTATTACGATTTACTTTTCACATTTGTCTTGTAAATTAAAATATTACCTATGTAATAAATGTAAAACTTAACGTTCATCGTTAGTTTAAACTCGATAAAGTATTTTTTTGAAGTGTTGAATAAAACTATTGTTTTATTTTTATTGTCGCGAACTGCGGCTTATTTATATAAAAACTTTAATCGTTTCTAAAAATACTAACATCAAGCTTTAAATTGAGCTATATTTCATCTTGACACAATAAGTTTGATTGCGATACCAAGTGCCATAGTCACTTGGGCAATCTCCTTTTGTATTTGTTGATTGTTGTTATTATTTGTTATTATTGTTATAATATTTGTTGAAGTGTTTAATTTGTGTGTAAGTGTTGTAACTTTGTATTGTTAATTCAAAATGGCTCCAGTGTTAAAACATGGTCGAGGCAAGCCTTTGACTTCTCAAACTAAAGAATTAAACTTTAAATGTCGTTTCTTTTTCAGGTTAGTAAATTTTTCATTTTAGTAACATTGTCATTTTGTAAAATCATGTTCATTTTGTAAAAGTTATACGTATGTTAAATGTGTAAATATTAAATTAAAGTCTCATCTTTTTCAGAGGAGAAACACATATAGTTTAATTTAAAATCCCATATTTATATAATATATATATATATATATATATATATATATATATATAATAAAAACTAAAAATAAAATGTTGTTTTATTTTATTTGCTGACCATACACTACTACAAACGCAAAAATTTCTCCAAGCTAATTTACCTGTAGAGTTTAATACTTTGATTTATATGCATGAGGTAAGTGACGGGTAATTGGGCTGATATTTTTTATATTTATTACTCTTTCCATGATAAATCTTGTAATAAATGATATACCGTTTGACGGACGTTAGTAAGTGTATAACATTTATGAAAGTTAATGCAGATTGCTGTCGTGTGATTAATAATAATTTACAAGGTACAATTGTAGCGGGAATTTTTATAGATTATTAGTTAGGCTTTGCATTTTTTCCCCTTATTTTGATATAGGCCTCAATAAAATATTCATATACCTAATAGGTATTGATTCTGAATTGGTTGGTACGCAAAAGAAAAAGTTTAATAAAGTTAAGTAAATTCCGCATTAGATTGTCTAATAACATAAAATATAATCTCAGTTAAAGTGATGCTCTAGGTATATTTTGTGCACCTACGAAATTTTCTTCGTAGCACAGAGTTAATACAATCATAAGAAGGTATAGAAAATCGTAAATTACATTCGTTAATTCTATTATAACAAATAGCACCTAAGCTATTGTTATATTGAAGCATCTATTAAAATACATAGTATCTCATAAAGAACATATTATTACATTGTAGACATCAAACGTTGACTTTTAATTAAAAATCCCAAATATTAATCCATCAATTTCACGTGAAAACGTTCACAAAACGTATATATTCGTATAATTTAGTAGCATTGTTGGCGAAGGATTGTGCGTGCAGGGGCGCTGGCTTGGGGCAGTTACTCGTAAAATTGCAGCGAAACCTTAGGGGACCGTCTCAAGACGCTGTGCATTCTTAGACGGGATGTATATACTGAATATTCAGATCAGACAGTATTTTATTTGATACTGTAGAGATTGTTAATGGAATATAGGTACAAGAGACAGTTAGTAATATACCCGTCGAATTGTTCTGATGTAGGTACCTAACTTAAAATGCAAATTTTTACAAATAATATAGGTATTCCTAAAATTCTTCAATTTATAAGGGATCGTCACTTGTCTAATGGCTTACTATAGGTGAAACAAATGATAAAAAACAATGAGTTGAAAGTAGCTTTTATAATACCAATCCAAACCACCATGATCGTGTCCAATAATAATTCAAACTAAAGCTAAGAAATTGTCGTTGTAAGATGATTTATCTTCTCTTCTTCCCTATACTATAACATCAAGGAATCAACCCGGACCAACGTAACAACGTCGAGGGCGCGGGGTCGTAAAACTACTTCCCCTTGCGAGTAAGAAATGCGAGTACCGACACTCCGTTTCATATACGTTTACACACGTTTTCCAAAATCAATGTTGTTGGACACGTTGAGAGTAAAACTTCAAAGTAACGCGACGATCTTTGAATCTTGCCAATGGAGTTTCACTTCTGACACGTGTGCTCGGCACACGCGCTCTTCTTTTTGTTGCGTTGCTAATCGTTTAGACATGTATATTTTTAAGTAAGAAAATGGGCTAGCTCAAACAAACACCTGAAAAATAAAATAAACTAGATACAGATTTTCATAAGTACATCATTCCAAATGAAACAAAAAAATATGTTCATTTACAATGATAAATAGCCATACACTGAGGCCATACATTTATTTCAATTCTAGTCACTGAAGCCAATTACGCTATTTGATAAATACGACCAGCGAACATCTATTTAAAATATAGACATAATATTAAACACTAGCTGTGCCCGCGACTTCGTCCGCGTGGAATAGTGACTGCATAGTAGTTACTACTTAACTTTTATTGAATAAACATACCATAAATAATTAAAAGAACTGTTAGTAAAATTTATTACTAAACTGAGCTAAAAAATAAAAAAATAAATGCCTAATTAATTTTCTACGTAAAATTTATTTTAAATTATGTCATATTATTTTTAGGCACCATGGGGGAAGGGAGCAAATTTATTTTTCTTCCTTCCTTGTATGGATGTTTTTGACAATATATCGTGCAGCAACTGAGCGCCGAGATAAACGTCAAAACGCAAAGGAATAGAATCCGCTATCGATACTAATTGACATAAGCGTATGAATGTATGATGTTTTGCTAAGGATTTGTTCACCCTACCAACGACGACGACGACCACGAACAAAATTTTCATCCAGTCGCAATTTAACAAAATTGTGCAAAACACAATTAGAATAAAATATTAAAATTTCCTGTCGTTCTGGTCCTTGGAATTTTTTTTTTTGAGATCAGTGAATGAAAAAATAGATTTTTCGTAGCGCTCAGATTCCTCAGCGCTCAGATCTTTCCTGTCTCACGCCTGTAGTAAATAAACCGTTTAGACCATGCAATAAAAATTAAATTAAAAAAAAAAACCCAGCGCAACGAAGAAAAGTGCATAGAAAAAGGAATAAATAATTTTACAAACTTCCCGAAGATCTTTAAAAAATATATACCATTTTAAATATTAATAAAAATAAAAAAACAAAGTCGTCGGGGCTGCCATACCATCATTATCATACTTAAAGTTATCATAAATGATATATTATATTTTTTTTATAATGGTAGATACTTAATTTTAAAGATCGTCGGGAAGTTTGTGAAATTATTATTTATTCCCTTTCCTTCATTGCGTTGGGTTTTTTTTTTATTCTTAAATTTTTAACTTCGGTTTCTTATTTTCATGTAATATTTTCAAGTGAGCGAGATCTACCTCTACCTCCATATTACATTCCTACATCATATTGATATCTATAAGTTTGTTGCTCCTTGACATCTTTTAAGTTGGGCCATAACCGTGCACAAATTGTAAGTAATGGACCACAGTGGCAAAAGAAGTGATATCTTTAGGAAAAAAAATTGCCAAGGGCCAACCTATGTGGCTTTGAGTAGAGTTCAAAATTTCCAGGGTGTGGCTATCCTCTCGCTCCTATATCCCCCTCTTCTTTCACAGACTTTCAACCCTTCCCTTTCCACCCCTAGTAAATGGCAGAACCGATTTTGATGTAAACCATATTATCTAATTGTACCTATATCTACACGTCATATCCTGTCGTTTGATGCTCCATTTCCTAAAGTGCCCTATATGTAATAAACGGATGAACCGATTTCGATAAAACATTACTAATTGTAATTCACACGTTGCTCTTTCATATTTTGATATGCCGCTTGAGTTATTTGAGCATATTCGATTATTGTTCATTCCCACTTTTACCGCTGTAATCTAATAAATGAATAAACCGAATTAGATAAAAATATAACTAATATTTTTTTCCACATTCCCACTTTTACCTCTATATACCTAGGTATGATAAATGGATGAACCGATTTTGATACACTTTATCTAAGAACCAGCGTCGGAAAATATGCTGCCCAACAACAAAACCGCATCTAATTCGGATTACCTGTTAGCAAGCTACGGTGGCACAAACAGACACACACACACACACACAGGCACACATAGCGGTCAAACACTTATCACCCATCTTTTTGCGTCGGGGGTTAAAAATATAATACGACATAATTTAAAGGACATTTTATGTATAAAATTTACCTAGAAGTAAGCATAATTCTAATTTGACCCCTCCCCCCTACTACATCAGCTTACCCCCCCACCCTTGGGGACTTTCGATATGATCACCTGGACATTTATAAGGAATAACTGTAGCGTATAACAGATAACTTACGTTTTATCGTACATTGTATAGTGTACAATAGAATGCCTTTGCAAATGTTCGCCGTGAATACTTAAATGGTCATAACTTTTTTATTTACGAACCGATTAACATGAAATAAACACTAAATGTTGAATGAAGATTACCTCAATATATTAGTGACAGCATCCTAATTGGATAAGCCGTTTCTGAGATTAGCATGCACAAAAATACAGACAAACAGACAAAAAAAAATTTAACTACAGTTTTGGGTTTGGGACTTTTCTAGAATTTTATTATATGTATTGATGATGATTGACCACGCGCAAGGTTACTAATTTCCACTACATCCTCAGGCAAATCGTCAATTTTTATGAACATTGAATCTGTAAATAAAAAAAATCAAAAGATAACTGTACCTAACTTTATTAAAAAGCTAATAAAGTTTTATCAATAACTGCAGTGACCTTCTTTGGGCGTTTAATATAGTCTTGTAAAAATTATACATACAAATAAAATTTCATCATTTTCTTATTTTGTCATAACTTTAACTAATTAAAAACATGAGTCTAACACGATCACTGTTATCTACTATTACCTATATTAACTGTAATGGTGTCTTGTTTGACATCAAATAATAAACATCTACCCTCACTTATAAAAATTAAGCGCACTCGCTACTCTGGGAAGATATGAATTATTTATCTAACTTTAAAAAAAACAACCTCACCAACATCATAATAATATTTAAATTATGAATTTCCAAGAAGCGTTAATATTATGTAAATTGATTTGATTTTAATG
>CAJQZM010043466.1:0-14001 GCA_907164665.1 Colias nastes
ATGGCGCTGTTTTAAATTTGTCTTTATACTACTAAGATTCATTATACTGTTTCTCTGCCAAAATTACTTAAATGACGTAGTTTTTATAGTGTAAAGGTAGACAATAGCATGGCTTACTCAAAAACAACATTTAAACATGAGTCTTTAGTTTGTACGCTGTCGTAGTACAGAGAATACGTAAGAAAAATAAAGGTTCACAGCTCCTCCCCCGTAGGTGATAGCTTGATAATATGTAGCCTATAGCCTGACCTGACCAGTTAGTAATATTCATGCAAAATTTGAAGTCAATCTATGCAGTACTTTTCGAGATTAGCCCGGTCAACCATACAGACAAACAGACAAACAGACAAACAGACAAACAGACAAAAATTCTAAAAACTATGTTTTCGGGTTCTGTATCGATTATAGATCATGGATTATGTATTCTTTTAAAAAAATATTCAATGTACAGTTTTGACTTTCCTACGATTTTATTATATGTATATTAAACATTTATAAAAATTTGTTCGTCCTTTAGGTACATGTTTTTATAAAGAATCAAAAACAAGCTGAATATTTAAATTGTTTGCTGCCAATACGTATTTTGATTTATTACGTACTAAAGAATCTCCCTATATTTTTATATCTATCCGTCTATATCCCATTACTGATTTATGCAGCTATACACTATTATACATGATCTGCTGTTAACCTCGTTTCTCTATAAAAGTGGACAATTTCCCTATCATATTTCATTTAATAAACACTTAGAAATGGCGGTGCACTTTATCTTTGTTTATATCGCTGTATTATACATAATTAACGGCCGATAATTACACGCTCGGAGATCTTTACAGACGTTGAAATATTACAAACTGATAGAGCAGGTTTTTGTTGGATAAAGCAGTTTATAAACGAATTTTGTCGTAATATTATGACAAATCTGCGTTTACGATAAACCTTGATTGAGTATGGTTTTCAAAGATAAGTCGATATGACAGGTGACAAGTATTATAATGAAAATTACACCAATGAATTCATAAAGTACGTGAGGCCATCTGCATTCTGCAATGTATAAAACGGTCCCATTAGATAATGTTCAATTCAGAAATTTATTAAAATTGTTTAAGTATCTCATTTTTTTTTACTGCAGCATTGCACTATTCACTACATTTTTCTATATTCTCTACGAAGTTGAAATAATAATTGTTCAATTCTGTGCAAGCATGAGCAAAACTAAAGTCGCCTTTATCCAAGATACCTACGAGCTCGTAGATTATCATGAAGATACCGTTTTAATTACGGTGTTGTACGTGTAATTAGCCAGCATTTGTGTTTAAATCAACGACGTATTTAGTTTTTAATTAAGCCTTACGAGCCGCTTAACATACTCTAGCGCTGGTTAGGCAGCTTTTATGGGTGTTAAAACTTAAATTCATTATTTTAATTGAGAATCGCGTACAGTTTCGTAATATCTGGAAACTCAATTATTTAAACGGCTTTTAAATTGTCTTTATGAGTTTAATATCCAATCTCAACGGAATTAGTTTTTATTTCACAGAAGTTGGTATTAAGTTTCGTATATGGGTGTATAATTTATGCAGCTATTCAGAATGTAATTATTTGAAATATGTCTCGACAGCATTAAGTTTTACAATTCAGTTCATCTATACTAATATTAAAAAGAGGAAAGGTTTGTAATTATGTATGTATGTATGTATGTATGGTTTTAACGCTTATGCGTGTAATCGGTCCAGTAGTTATTATTAACTACTGGACCGATTTCACTGAGCAACAGACTATATTGCATTTTCAAAAAAATTAGAGATCCTTACCAAAAATGCAATAATGTAACCCAAGGTGTAAAAAATTCCTTAATAAAAATTCTGTCATCGCGTGCGCTGCGGAATCTATTCCTTGAAGTACGAGGATAGTTCTTATGAAAAAAAACGTAAACATGTAGGTACCACGGGCGAAGCTGGGGCGGACCGCTAGTATTATAATATACATGACAACAAAGTGCCTACGTTTTGTTTTTCAAATCCAACTTCACTAAATTAAAATGCTCTACGAATCCAAAATATATCAAACATTATCTGACATGTGTGGCTTTGTTTAGTAACAGATTTTTTATCTCCTAAAAATCACAACTCGCATATACCCACATAAGGAGTCGCTTTCTAAAATTCTCAACCGTGTAATTATAAAAATGTCACTCCTTATTAGAAACGGCTAGATATCAGTTACAGCTGCCAGTCATTTTTTAAGATACGCCTTTGGTTTGAGTGCAACAAATGTGGCTATATTTGGGCATAATTATAGTGAAATGTTAATATTTTTATTAAATTAACTTTTATTGCGTTGTATTTTTAAAATCCCTAAACCTATAGGTGGTAATTAAGGATTCATTAGAGGGGGATTTTTTTAACACGCATAGATTAGTTTCACCTGTATGTTACTGACTCCTTTAGAGCTGATGACTCACTTTTAACGAAGAGCTTTAATTCAAAATTCGTACACTTTTCAAGCATCGGTGGTAAAAGAGTAATTTGATGACACGCCATTTTTGACCAAATCCTATAAGCTTTTTTTTAAGTTTTTAACAATTTTTATTTTTTAAATTAACTAATATTAAATTATACATATAGTTGTGGTGCGCCTCGTATCTTTTCCTCTATAGTTTATAAACATATTTCTATAGCTGCACAGTATTTTTGTAGAGTAACACATCGGTTTTATGGTCTGTCCCTACTTTCTAACGAGTAATGAAAATGTGTTTCTTCGCAAGAAACTGCTCGTAACAATGATTTATATTACGTAGAATACCACGCACGACGCATTTCCATCTATATAGGTGTTTTTATGTACTACTCCAATGACGATAAAACATTTTTTATATTGTTTCATATTATAATGATTTTTATTGACATTCATGCCGTTGTGTATATGGATAATATTAGAATCAATTTCAATAAGAGATATAAAAAATGTATCTGAAGGAAACATTGTAAGTTTTCATATAGTTAGTATCTAAGGTAAGTATGTTTCAATTCTCAAGAAAAATTTGTTGTTAATATAATAAAAATTAAGAATCGCATTTTAAGACTATTTACAGCAAACAATATTTATTTAAAATATATAAAATCTGAATTGATATAACAAATTCGGAAAATCTTTTGCCATACACAGCACGAATCTTCAATGTAACACCATTAGGAAATTACATCAAATATTCAGATGATATGAAAATTCAATAACTTTTGCTTTGTCATTTGTATGGACGAAGCATAGCCGTTGCTCCTAGCAACGGCAACTTTCCCCGCCAAAAGCCTTCGTCAAGTTTCATAGAGTGCTCCGTGATCGTACTGCAAATGAACTTTCAGGGAATATTATAATTTGTGTGCGTTGCGAATGACTTGGTCTTCACTCTATTATTGCAGGCGGTGTAACCAACTTTTATTAAGAAGGAAAATACATAGGTACAATTTGTAATAAAGATTGAACGCAGCAAAAAAAAATCACGTCGCACACCTTCACAATTCTAATGATCGTGTAAAGCCATGAAAAATATTTTTTATATTCTCTATATTTTTTTTATATCAAGGCATACAAGTTAATGGGTGTTTATGGGAATAACGAAAGGAGTATTAAATATGTAAGTATAAGATTTGGCTGAAAAATACAAGAAACATCTTGAACAATTTTTTATATTCTCTGTATTTTTTTTTATATCAAGACATACCTACAAGTTATTGGGTGTTTATGGGAATAACGAAAGGAGTATTGAGTATGTAAGTATTTGACTGAAAAATACAAGAAACATCTTGAACAAGATTTTAAAGAAAATTTGTATAATGACTTATGAACGTGTATGATTTAGAATACCTAATAATCTATTTTTGTCTCTAGTCGCCATCAAAAAATCTTATTTTCATTTAAACACACTATTTCTTTAAGTAAAAGGACCATACTACAGAGTGATAGAACGGTAGTAATGTAAAGGCACATCTTTATCCATCAAGATTTACAGCATGTTCGGCGTCGGCCATTCACTCCGCACTAAAGGGTAAAGTTCTTCCAAATATACTTCCCACTTCTCAGTGCAAAGGGCCGCCCTACGATTCAGCAAGAACCGTTTTATTACTTCTAACTGGAAAGAAACTCATTGGATACTTTTTTATTTGTTCTGCCCGTTTCTCTTCGTCCCTTTTTGTCTCGAAGTTTTTAAATACATTTTCCCTTTCGTCGTTTTTCCTCAAATACGCTTTGTGAAAAGTTTTTATTGTACCCAAATTACTTTTGAGTTTGAGATTTTCTTCAGTAGTGTTGTAATTAGCTACATTTGAATTTATATTAATGTTTGTTGAATGAATTGAAAAAAGTAAATAATTAAAAAAGTAATAGGTAATTCAACTCAATGTACCTACAGCTAACTGGAATAATTCTTTCCTCATCAAGGCATATTTAAATAATCGAATAAATGAATAATCTTGTGAAATCCATGGACAAATTTGATGTTATAGGTTTAATAAAAGACAATGAAGCAGTACACAAAGGGGCAGTTTAATCAAACACCTATCACTATAAAGCCAGGAGGTTTAAAGGCAAAACAAACGAGCAAATTAGTCCGCCCGACAGATCCTGATTGATGGATGGGTTACCCGCAGACACAGTCTTATTAACTTCTAAACAAAATCCCCGAAATGTACGCTGAATTTGGAGCAATTTATTTATTAGTTTGCGGACTAATTATGGTTAATGTGTTTCATTAGTTGGAAACGGTGTTCGCAGAGGAAGTATTTTTATGTATTTTACAATGTATTAGATACATTTTTGTTCTTTAAGAATATATTCAATATGTATTCTTTTAATGTAATAATTTATTCTTAATTTACTATGTATATTAATTTAGAAATAAAGCTAATAATAATAATAATATTCCTTTGTTTTATTTTCTTTTTTTTTATGTCATCTGTTTCACCAAGAAAACCACAAAACCAGTTTTGAGATTATTTTCTGCAACAAGAAAACACATTTGGAGTGGACAAAGTTTTGTAGATTTCAATTAATTTATAAATAAATTAAATAAACGGTTAAATAGTTAATTAAGATATTATCTTAATGAATATTTATGTTTGATTTGGTTTGTAATGATACTAATTATAATATTGATCATCATACAAATGCGGTTTTTATGTTTGTTTATATGTTTATAAATTACATGATAAAAAAATAATAATGTAATATAATTAAGATTAATAGTCATTTAGAACTATAATTAATTTCAATAGCTACGAAAAAATGTCTCTTAAAATTTAATTCTATATGATTCTTTTCAGGCACGTACAAAGCAAAATTATTCCAGTACTAGGTTTGGCTTAAGAAGTAACGATACGGCACTATAAATTCGAAACTCTTTCGAATTTACCTTTATAAGAACGTGGAAGTTTAACAAACTTACGGTTTTCCACTAACCTACAAACTCTAAAGCTACTAACAACTCTATTCTCATAGCCATAAGGTGCATATTAAACTAAGCAAATATTACGGCAAGGATCAGAAAGGGGTTGTATATTGGAAATTCCTGAATGTTCGAAACGTTCGTCTGATATCGAATGTCGACGACGACAGTTTGAACTGCGATTGGAGCCCGGCTCCGGACGTGTTGGCTTTCCAGCGACGTGAAGGAGCATTTTGTTTTAACATTTTCAGTAAAAATAGAACTGCAATTGCAATTGGCTTATTTTGCGTTTGGAAATGCGGATTTAGGATTTGAAAATTGTTTAGGCATTGCTTTTGTTTTGGTACCTAATGCATATTTGTATAGCTACTAAATAAGACAAATGATGAATAAGTCACAGTAAATAATATAGCACACTTCTATCTAATTGATTATGTTGATTATAAAGCTTCAGGATGTTAAACCCAAGGAAATTTCACATATGAATACATACCTAACAGTTAATAATTGTTTTTGAATCACGTATAAATTAACAGCTTTATTATAATATAAAGAAAACATGGTGTCGTAAACACGCGATTCGATAGTCGTTTTTTAAAAATATTAGGCCTATTAATAAACAGATGAATCGCAAAATTTTATGCTGATTAAGAAATTAACTTTTCATGTACAAGTGAAAGGTTTTAAAAGTAGGGATTAATTTGTGCGTAAACTTTTTATGTCTTTATATACCGTATTATAAAATTTATAATGAGCGGAGCGTCTTTCGTTATTCCGTAAATATTAGGGCGCGAAATAAACTAGTGAAGTTTTAACTCCCATAAAACAAAGTGTCAGTTATTACATTAATAAGGAAGGGCCGACCGCAAAAACCCAACCCTTTTTGTTTATCCTTCGGGAACGTTGCAACTTCCGTGCTACGATTAAAACATGAATTTACGCACCTTGTTGGATGTGCCTGGAATTTTAAGTGAATGTTACGGTCTATATTTTTAATACAGTTTAACACGTTCACGTTTCCATATAAGATTCAAATTAAAACAATTAGCACGTCAGGATACATTTAAATGGTTATAACTCTAGTATTTTATGTCTTACCAGTTGCCCGTATCCTGTTCTTCACCCTTTCGACTCCTTTTCCTTATTCTTGTCCCCCCTATATTTTTTATATCCTTTTATAAGGCGGGCAACCCTTTTGCAACCTACCTAGTTTGCCAGCTGACTCTGACTTAAAAAAGTTACAAATACCTACTCTAGACATTATATATCATACTATCATATCCATAACTTTCATTCATCCTTGTTAGGACTTAGGATAACCAAGGTTTGTCTGATTTATTAGAGTCCTCTTTAACAAAAACCTCGCCATCATAGGCTGTTTGCAGACATACAATTTCAATGTGTTTCGTGTTTTCCATTAATCTTATTACTGTTTTTGTTCGTGTCGGCGATTCTGATGTTTTTGCGCCTTCGGAAAAGGGAATTATTAAATCTGATAATAAATTCTATTTCAGCTTAAGTGTTAAGTAGAGGACACAAAGGTTTGTTGTTTGAATTGTAAATTGTAATTTGGTATATAGTTTTTGACGAGGAATGAAATAAATTTTCGCGCGTTTTTCATTTACTGAATTATAAATAAAACTGTTTATATAAAAATCGTCTATCACCCAGCGTCACCAAATATAAATAAATCATTTTACATGAAATTCGGTCAGTCTATTTAAAAGTTTGGCGAACAGGAGCTTGAAATTTTAATATTAAAATAAATTAACAAGCTAACTTTAAATATATCACAACTATAAATACCTATGTTTGTATAATTAATAAGGAGGCTATCACACAAACGGACATAAACATAATGTCATGAAGATAATTTATTTTATTATAAATTGTAATGTTTATAAATACTAGTTACTATAGTAGCATCCTTGTTAACAGCGATAAGCAGTAAATACAGAAATTTAAATGTATTTATTTAAGCAAAGTAGGTATGATATATAAAAAAAACTGAATCTTATTATATAATCATTGAACAATATTTCTTATTAATATATCTACTCTAATTGATAAAAACATAAAACAATAGACAAAATAGAACCTAGTGACCCGGTTGATTATGTTTATGTTACTTATCTAAAAATATGAATGCAATAAAATTATTCACAGACGCGGAAATAATTGATTTATTTGAATACATTTATAATTTATAAAAAGGTCACTAAGATATTATTATAGAGTATTATTTATCTTAGATATACACCTCATAGGTATGTATGATAGAAAAATTAATAGGTAGAATTCATTAGGGTCAATTCATATCTAAATAAAAGATAATGCTTCACTTATATTTAGCTTTATTAAAGTAACAATACACCATTCCATTCTTCCTCCTATCTTTCCAAATCTCTCACATTCATAAAGTTAATTTATTTGAGCTGTACAAAACAAATTCATCTTAAACTAAATACGTGACAATCGTATCGTATTGTTATTTTTCTCACAAAAGATATTCAATATTTACACATTAGTAGCAAACATTATCTTAAAATAGATAGTAAATAATAATATTTATAAATAATTGAGACGAGACAATAGTTACGTGACAAACAAAATAATAACTTCCGTTTATAAATAAGTTATCTTTACTTCACCGTACTTTTTAAGATAATTATAATTCTTAAAAAATAGTCTTCTTCGAAGAAATTTATTTAATTTTAAAGAAAATGTAAATAAGAATCTTATAATAATTATCAATAAAGCACACACGTCCTTGAGACTGACATATATTTCAAATTCAAAAAAAATCAAATTTAAAATCCATTTATACATATTATGGTCAGAGGAAATTCCCTGTCCATTCCACAATTGAATGCCTTATTTCCTACATGCATATCGGAAGCAAATATAATACTTATAATGATCGGAAAGCTTAATATGTTCATCTTTTCCTTTCGAAACCTGATTGTTTGAGAATTGCCATCTTAAAATGCAGGATATAGGTTAATATTATACAAATAAATGATACGGCGAGAAAATTTAAACAATACTAAATCCTAATACCTACATAATATGTTATACCTAAATAAAAAAAAATAAAAATATGTTTTATTATTATGCATAAATTATTGAAAATATTTTAACAGATAGACAGGAATAAACATTTATTTAAAGAAAGATATTCTTATGCATAGCTAGGAAAAAACTAGTCTATAAAACTATTTCTAATAAATATAAGGACTAAAATATCAATTATTTCTTACACTCATTTTGATGGAAACGTGACGATAAATCGTGAAATAGTGCTATTATTATAGCAATACCACAGAAAACAATAGCTACACCACACATATCAAAATACCAATAGTATTGTCTAGTCGCATAGCCTACTTATTTGTGAATACAATATTGTATATTATTATTTCTTAAATAATGCACGAACACTCGTTCTTTCATCATACTTGAACCATCTTTTAAGACAAGAAGGTATACGTACACATTAACTGAAATATCACACGGCAATCTGATCGTAGCATTATAAAATAGGTACTATATGTTAACTAAATACGACAGTCACTTCTACATCTATCGCACACAGCCCATTGAGAATCCAGTTTGTACACAAAAGTCTAGTCTAGACATATATTTCGACTTCAAAGTTGAGGGGGTGATGCCGTTGGCTTTTCATTCTTACTGTGACGTGTGAATAGCCGACCCCCCCCGTCTGTTATATTAGCGCTGGCGTGGGAAAAGTCATTGTCTATTGCTGCTATACCCTGAAAACAAAAATATTATATGTAGCTTTCCATACATACTTGAAAAACGCGACCCGCGGTTAACAGCGGTGAAACTCTTAATATCCTGGGGAGAGCTTCATTTTTCTGGGAAGAAAGGTTTTCAATGGAAGAAGTCGTTCAACTTTTTTTCAAAAGTTAAAGTAGTGCAAAAGACTTAAGAGAAATTTTTTATATCTTGAGTATTTTAACAAATTTTTAATTGTTCGACATATGAAAACATATATAGGTATAATACCTATGTAATGATGTATCGAACCGAAGCCTAATTTTTATTAAAAAAGCGTAGGTAATAAAGCACACACGTCCTTGAGAGTGACTTATATTATATGGTGAGGAAATTCCCTACCCATTCCACAATTGAATGCATTATTTCCTACATGCATATCGGAAGCAATAATATAATGATCGGAATGCTTAATATGTACTACAGCTTTTCCTTTCGAAACCTGTTTGTATGAGAATTGCCATCTTAAATTGCAGGATAATGCATAGTCACAAATCATTGAGACGCGATCAAGGTGACGGTAAATGATTTGTTGTCATTAAAATATTTGCATTTGGCCGCGTCGTGACTGGGTATTTGTATACAAAATTAGGAATTATTAAAATATTTTCGTTGAACAATATAATGAATTTTCACGTCCCTTGACTGAATATTACATAGATGAAATAATAAATACACCTATCTAGGTGAGCATAGTTAAATTAAAACTTCTAAATCATATTAAAATGTACCTTAATTATTCGTTTTTCGGCATCATTATACGTCAATGTTTTAATTCGCTTCTTGAACGGTATCGCGAAGTCCTTAACTCTCTGATGGAACACCATCTTCCTGTGCACCGTGTCACCAACAATCATATCGTAGTTCTCACACAAATACACACACGAAGACAAAACAAGCAGAACTAAAAACCGCATATCGGTATCATTTCAAATCGAAATAACATCGTGTTGCTTACCCGACAAGCAATCGACAAATGACGAATGTAATAATTATTTACGGACGCCCGATAACCTCACCGTGTTTACTTGCAATGTTAAAACAATCGAAGCGCTCACTTCGCTAAATTTTATTTAGTCTAAAGTCCATTAAGCGCTATTAAGAACACGTTTGATGGATTCCAATTTGCACAGATAACTAATTGTTGGTTTGTTTATTTTGATATGAAACAATAGACAATCGAGCAATTGTAATCCATATACGCTAGAATAGTAGTTACGTGTTTGGCTGTGAATAAAATTATTGGTTTTGGTGACAATAAATATTCCACTCACCTTGTATTGTTATTAGAGTGACCCACTTTCACTTTATTTTTGAAGTATTTATATTTGACAAAATAAAATTAAAAAAAAAACCTCTTCTCTCTTAATAAGAAATTCTTATTTAATTTTATCTGACAGAATGATTAATAATGTGCCTCTCAGACAGTTACAAGAGAGTTAAAAGTTGAAAACAACCTTAAAAGGGCAATTTTTAATAAACAAAAAGAATCTGATTTTCTGAACAGTCTTCAAAATGTTCGTGTTATAATTGATGGGGATTAACCCTGTCAGTACTTCGAAGCTTGTAATTATCTCTAGTGTTACATGTAATTATGTTTTTCGCACTTTAGCGAATAAATTATGAACATCAAGATACATTTTATGTTTTTTAGACATGCAAATGAGTTTATGGGTGTTTGACGCTTATAAGTTAACATTCAATGTATGCCTAATATTATAGTGAGAATAATTGGCACTTATTTACGTTTTCATTTTTTTTTTATTTGTAAAGAATAGAACATAGTCATTAAAATGGAAAATATTTTTTTACAGAAAAAAATATCATCTCTCTTTTGTGTCAATTTTGGTTCCTTACGTTATAATTATTTCGTTACGAATCGTGCAGGGTTAATAAGTTTTAATTAGACGTTTTTTGTAAACTAACAAAATAATATTTAATATACTTACTACATATATTATCTATTATCTGATACAAAGTGAACTGTATTAATCATTCTGGTAAAACAACAAAGTACAATGTTTAACCACGTTTGTTTTAACTAAGAGAAAGGGTTAGATAATGGTTTTAATTTAGATTAATCGCTCATTTGTCTCACCCTTTCTGTGTGAGCGTGTAATTTGGAAGGAAATTGAAGTTTCTTGTCTAATATGAACGTATTAAACTCAATTTGAGTGAAGGTAACGTTTAGAAATATCTACCGGGTGTTTCTACAGTCAGTTTAAAAACAAACTTTTATTACCTATGTATTTATCCTGGGAAATGTTCAAACAAGATTATTACCAAGATGGTTATAATCAAGAAGGTTTAATTAAAGAAAATTAATCTTAATATAATAATTTAAGATACATATCTTGTTTTGATGCTGAGTTCATAATTTCCATTATTCATATTGAAAGGTCATCTATTTTCATATAATGAATTTATTACTGAGAAACAAAACCGCAACTAGATAATACTCGACACACAATAAGGTAGGTACTTTACTGCATTTTGATATTATTATTTTCAATAGCAAATATAATATTATGTACTGAATAATTGAATAAAGCTTATTGAAATGTAACATATTTTCAAATTCCATTAAATGTCTATTGGAAATAGATATTTAATGTCTATTTCCAATTTAGAAAGGCTCCTTCATAATGTACGTACGCAGTGGAATGTCAAACAAGACAAAACGAACGCACCTAACCATATTTATGAGTTGCCTCAATATTGGTTTGAAATAAAATAAAAATAAATCCAGAATTCAAATATTGAACAGTTATCTCCACAGATCCGACTAAGCTTGTGCCTCGCTCGCTGAAACTCTATTGAAAGACATATATTTCCGAGGAATCCGCTTTATTTGTGAATTTGTTTAGAATCGCATCTCGAACTTGCGAGTTACTTGCTTATGTGAGGAATATTTTAAAAGAAATAAACGTATTTTTCAGAGCATACAGAAATGAAAATATAAATACCTGCTGCATTGTGTTTATGGTTTGAAATTATTAGGTATATTGGTTCAAAATTTATACGTTTTCGTAGTTGATTGCAGTTATAACATGAAGGGCAGAAGAAGTTTTGACTATAAAATTGTTTTAAATAAAGTACATATTATATTATACCTAAAGTCTTTGAATTGATCCGTCACAAATTATTTAAAATAAATATTTTGCATGTTATTAATTATTGCGTTTGTAACAATTCTTACATACATAGCTACATTTTCTCCAACTTAACCAATACAAAAGCAACTTTTGTCTACAAATAAGAAGTGTAAGTCGCTTAAACCTCGTAGCGGGAAATCCCCATGTAAGTAGCACAATCTCAAGGATCTGATAAATTGAAACAAAACCTTCTAGAATACTTTATGCATCGTGCATTTATTTACTGAATACAAGGACCAGATTTTCATGATAGTATTTGAATATAGGATGCAGGAAAATCTGAATCAATCGTTGAGTAAATATGATTCGATTGAGACTGTTGTTTGGTAATTTTGTTTGTACGTATGAACATTTTTAAATAATTACGTAATGATGTAAAATGTGGGAACTTATTTCTGAAAAAAAAGTTATATCTATTTTCCACATAAACATAGATTTTTCCACATAAACTGTTAAAATGTTAGGCGATAAAGCCCTATATATAGAAAACAAACAGTTTCAACATAAACTTAGAACTTCACCATTACGCATAAAACTATCATCTCTTTCGTAATATTTTTGTTTTATTACAATAATACCGCGGCCTATCAAATTATAATGCATAGCGTATCACTAATGAAAGTGGGTTCTAATACTGGATTTTCCCACTCAGTGAATCACTATACCCTACTCAATGTAATAGGATGAAAGCAAACGAAGCATTTTCAATGTTATATGGGAGAAAGGTTCCGCAATCCGATTGTGAATATGGTTTTACCATAATTGATGTAATGGTACAAAAATCATAACCTAGAAGGATATAAGGATAAATATTAGTGAAAGAATAGAAGATAGGTACAAGGTATTTATTTTTATACAATTTCAGCAAGGTTTTCAAATAAACATATACAACAATCATGTAAGAAAATAATTACCTAGTATATTGGGCATATATGTTACCTATATAAATTTATTTAAATTTTGAAAACTGTTTCGCTTTGTTTTATAAAACGATGTCAGTTAGATGCTTTCGTTAATGGAATTGGGGCTCAAGCCTTGGATGAGCTAATGATATTCACTTCAGTAAACTGTTTCCTTTATCCGTACAACGTGCGTTTACCGAAATTTCGCTAGCATGCCATGGGGAACAGAGGGCGTTGCTATGGCAACCGCCAAAGGCTCATGTGGGCTCGAAAACTTTAAATTGCATTACACCGTGGAGCGAAAATATCTTGACTTGTTTGTTCTGCCAATCTTTCGTCTCGTAGACGTTGATATAATAACTGTATCCATTTTGTTAGCGTAATGAAGGCGAACGACGAGAGTCGAGACTATTTTGATGAATATGAGAGTTATGAGTTTGAATATGAGAGCTATGAAAGTGTTGGAATACTTTATGGGAAAAATCTGGATTACCTAAATGTTGTTTTACGAGATCGAATAAATATTTTTTTTTGTTCAGTCAACCTCCAATATTTCCTTGGATTACGTAATTAATATGCTCTACTTATGCATGATGACTATAAAAAATCAATTAAACGTACACATCTTATCAGCTAGTTGAAAGTAGGTCAGGAGTGAAAAAAGAAAAATAAACTGGTATTGCACAACGTTTCAAGGTTATTTTTT
>CAJQZM010043467.1:0-24239 GCA_907164665.1 Colias nastes
TACCATGCATCAAGCATTGGTCTTATGGGAACTATTGGGCATTTAATCCTATATTGTAGATCATTATCATACTAAATTATTATTTAACATCAACCATTAACCGCGTCAACTAATTTAAAATAAGTATTCGTTGTTTAATAATTAACTAGACCACGATAGGAAGAATGTCGCGGCACGAATGCCTGATAGCCTCCCGCCGAACATAGTTTTTATTATTCTATTATTTTTCGAATTCCGTACACCTACATCGATCCGAGATCACGGTTTACCGCTTTTAGCTGCATGTCGTGCCGGTTTCCTACCATTGCAAGTCCTATAAATCGAATATTTAACTCAAGCCGGCGGGCAGCGGAAAGCGTTGAAGCGTTGGAGCTCGCGATTGAGGCTACGTGTAGTCGGACCATGACATTTGATCGATACTAACATTCTGTTTTCTCTCTTCTCGTTAACCCGGCTAGGTGCGTGCTAAGGCGCCGCACTAACAGCAGACGGCCGCCCCACCGGACTCGGTCGCCGCGTAACATTATCATCGGAACATCGACCACCATGTAGCTATAGCTGTTGGGCCTTTCACGTTAACATTTACTATGTATATTAATAGTCTAACTATTAACATTTATATGCCTGTTATGTTTATAACATGATGAACTTTATTAACAAATTTATATACTATATTTTTAATGGCACACGCCATCGACTATATTCACTATTTTGTACTTCTGTTGTCGCTTATTATGTTTAGCACGAGTGTTGCTAGGTTACCCTATCTATGACGGCGTTAAATTTTATTTAAATTTATTTATATATTTCATGGAAAATTATGGTCAAAATTATTATTGTTCAGTTTTGAAATGTTTTAAAATTTAGCGCCGTAAAATATTAAATGTTTATTAATTATCCCTAAAGGGATATATTTCGGTACTATTATTTAGTGTTTTGCTTCAAGTGTTTTTATTTGAGTAAAACGTGCCTGACCGACAGTAGTTATAAATCTAGTACAAATAAATAAATATGTAATATCACAAAATAATTAATGAACTCCTGGGATTGAAGATCGTGGCCTTAAACAAGATGGCGGCCAAACTGTAAGTATTTTCTGTTCAAATCGAATATAATCAGCACTCAAGATTTGACTGATGATCGAGTGATTCGAATAATAATTATAAATTTTCATGTACGACTCGATTTCTTTATTTTGGCAGAAATATATATACACTTAAAACCAAAGACTAATGTTTGCAGACGTAACATCTGTTAGAAGCATTATTATTGAAAAAGTCTTCCTACAATATTGAATAAAAATTGTCGATGCGTACATGAATTTTCAAAAATAATATGTTTATAGAAGTATATTTTTATTTTTAGTGCTTAATATTTATACATGGATATCAAATGTGCATCCCAAGTGCCTTAACAATGTACAATGTTCACGTTTGTGGTTCTATACATATTGTTATGCTTATTTAATAGTTAAGGAAAGTTAGAAGAGATTAAATTATTGTTAACTTTACTAAATGTTAATGTTTTTCACCTTTTTTTGCATAAATCAATGGAGTATGAAATTAATCTCTTTATTTTGATAGGTTTATTAGTAGGTACATAGTTTTATTATATTTTTTACATTAAAGCCTTCGTTGCAATCTCTTGCGAGAATCTCTAGTGCGTTATCTCAATAAAAGTTTCTTTAATGGGTTTTATAATATCTATTATACATTGATTTTTATATTCTGTGCTTACGTCTCGATATAGATAAAAAGCAACTAGGGCAATCATAGTTTAATTGTTATTGTAAATAGCTTTTAAAAGTAATAAAGTCAAAGCAATAATATTTTCAATAATTACATTTATTAACGTTAGTGCAATAGATGTGTTAATGCGAATTCATATTTTATTATAGGTCTCAATAGATTCGTTGAGAAATATTTAAAATATATAAGAGATCTGATGTTGAGATTAAATCTTATAATAAAATTAATACCTATAGGAAATGTTACGAAACATTCAAAATAATTAATAGTAAAAACCGTTTCAGTCATATAATTCGAATATTTTCTCAATAATTTTCAATTTAAACGCTGTCCGTCCATGATTACTTCATCGTGTAAGTACTTAATTTGTTGATAGTTCATAGTAAAGTGTCACTTCACACAATTTGTTGCGAAATGAATATCGAAATGCCCTGTATTTCTTTTCAAAATCACATCTCTGCAATAATTATAAAACAGAATATTGCTTCCCAACGTTTTCGTTTTAAATATTCATATTCTATTTCAAATAATTTATAGATAAGTAAGAATATATTTAGTTTTTATACTCAAGAATACAAAATTTATTTATAATCACAAGCTTTCCTATATTTATTTGGTACAAAATTATTTTATACAAATCTAAGCATTTAAAAACGTGCGATGCCATAGACACAGTTTTGAAAACTAATAGCAATAGACATTAAGGAACTATAAACGTACAAAGCTTGAAACTGCTTCTATATAATATCTTGTATATTATATGCTACTGTTGCTAATAGCTTGCGATCGCGAAGCGTTTTAGAACATTATTGTGCCATCAGAGACGTGTTAAAATCGACGTCATTATTATATTAATTGTACTTATTATAGCGATATTAACGGCAATAAAAATCGAGTGCCTTTTATAAACTCTTTGTAAATATTTATACATTATTGCATATTTTTCAAAAGTATTATATAGAGGAGAATGAATTCTTAAAATTGTTTTCCAAAAACAAATTATTATAGTATATCTTTATCTACGTTAAAATTAGTTAAGTGAGATTGTGCATATTACTTATGTCTGTTTTAATGTGTGTCTAAGATTGATTTGGCATTAGTAAATATATTATTTGAAAAATGTATTGTGTTTTATTTATAATTATCCTTATTATATCCCCTTCAAAAAAATGAAATATTATTATAATAGGTATTTTTTATCACATTATAGACCTAAGTTAGGCTTACCTACCTACTAGTATATCTCAAATAACCTCTAAATACGGAGGTAATAGCACTCAGTCTTCAATAAACTTAAAAATAACATGCCATTCAAATACACTATGTTTTTTTTTTCAATTATTAATTTTTGTTCACGTTCAGTTTCGACAATATAATATGGTCAATGGATGGTCAATGGTCATTAAGATATTATCAGTGTTGCAAAAAGCTGCAGAAATATTTACTTTTTTTTAATTAGAAACAGTTCATAAAAGTTTGTTTCTAACAGTTTTTATACAGCTAATGTATTTATTACCTACTTGCATAATTATTGCAGTTGAACAAACTCGTCATATATTAGTTGCAGCGCCATCTATGATAAAACAGGGTAACCAATCTGTCTGCAGCTCTCAATACCAACATGGTTCCATTGCTTATCTACTTCAGCCGAAAGCTCTGAAATTATTGTGCTAGTAGCTGCTCATTCGTTTCAGTATAGTGCCTTCCTAAAAGAGGACGCTTGTTAAAATAACTAATTTGGAACCAATTCGTTATTTACTTCAGTTAAAAAGAAAATATTAAAATCATGCATTGATAAAAGAATTACGAAAGTACTCATAGACATAGTATAAATAATATGTGTTTAATACTTTCTAATTGACATTAAGATTTCCAAAGGATTAATTTTTTATTCTTAAATGCAAAGTTTTTATAAAATATAGAAGTTATACTTAGGTAACTACTTGCACCTGGTTAGGCATCTTACTTTTGATTACGACTTGTTTGAAACATTTAGTTCTTACTATCATCAATACCTACACACCTATAACAGTAATAACGAGCATCTTATTAAAGGAAAAGTTATACCGCTTAATATTTTATATCAAAACGCTTAGAATACTGTTGAATTGATATTTTTGGTTTTATGGCATTCAAATGCTTTATAAATATAAATTTATAAAGAATAGAAAAAATTGGCGGGTCACGAGAGGCTGAGTTGGTCAGGCATCCGCCCCGGAATGGCGCGAAAGGATGCGGGTTCGAGTCCCGCCTCGTGATCGAATTTTTTCTATTCTTTATAAATTTATACGCTTAGAATACTGTTAATATTAAATAAACTGTCGTCATATATTTATATTCTAAGTCAAAACGTATATTTTTTTTTGCCTTGGTACGCTCTCCTACACTTGGCTATAACCTCGCGGAGTCGCTACAAAATTTGTGATTACAAACTAGCCACTGTAAAGAATTTTTAATTGCAGTTACGCACTTTGAGCATTTTAAATGGTTGCAATTTGAACTTTTCGCGATGCTAGAAAATGGAATTTTAAATTCGCCATTCCGGGGGTAGCTACGTGGGAATAAACACCCGGCAGTTTAGAGCTGCATTTGTCGCTCCACGGTTTATGCCTGGAAAAAAAATTTCAACACGTTTACGCCTGTGTATTTTAGAAGTGCTATTTGCACGCCATTTCATACTTGCTTGTTTTAATTTAAAGGGGTGGTAAACGTGAGCGTAAGCCGTAAACGCACATTTTTCTACGTAGGAACGTACGTACACCCAACATCGTAGAATCTACCAGCAAATATCTAAGAATATCTATTTAAGATTGAAAAAAATTAAAATTACACAACCACACATAGCTACCATAACTTCAGCAAATACAGTTTTCTGAATGGAAAGCACTAGACTAACTAAAGAACGCTAACTACCCATAATCGTTTAAATTTTAATGTCCTTCTTGTATTTAATACTATTAATATACTTACTTTACACAAATCTAATTATAGGTATGTAATGAATTTTGAATTCTAGCTTCGTGAATGTGAAGATAAAAAAAAGATGTTTTCAAGATAAACCGTTTTACCTACCTCGCATAGAAGCTGTTAAGCTATTTACCCAAGTGTATTAATAAAAAAAATTTCCTGCTCTTTAATCGTAATTAGACGCTCGAACTTCTGATAAGTATAGATGTTCACCTTAAGGCAAGCTCCTTATAATGAAAATCCGACAATTACTTCTGATTGCGTCCACATCATAATTTCTCACAAGGAAATATTAAGTTATTTTCAATATCCTGAATGTAGATTGGACATGCCTTTCACATGTCACTAGGCATGTCATGTCGGCATCCTTGCCTGTTATTAACGAACTAGAGCAATTTAGAGTTTAATACTTTGATTTATATGCATGAGGTAAGTGACGGGTAATTGGGCTGATATTTTTTATATTTATTACTCTTTCCATGATAAATCTTGTAATAAACGATATACCGTTTGATGGACGTTAGTAGGTGTAACATTTATGAAAGTTAATGCAGATTGCTGTCATGTAATAATAATTTACAAGGTACAATAATTTGTAGCGGGATTTTTATAAATTAGTTCACTTTGCATATTTTTCTCCTTATTTTGATTCAATAGGTCCTAAATAGGATATCGGTTCTATAACGGTTATTTACTTATTTGGTTTATACGTAAAAGTAAAAGTAATATAAAGTCTAGTAAATCATGCAAAATTCAGAATTAGGTTGTGTAATAAACAGCATTAATTTAAATAATTATGCTAATCAAGGTGCTCTATATATACCTATTGTACGCCTACGAAATTTTCTTCGTAGCACTTACTACCTAGAAGGTATAGGAAGTCTCATATTATTACATTCGTAAATTCTATTACATATAACATTTAGGTTCTATTGATATATTGACGCATATAATTAAACTATCTTACCGCCCGCGGCTTCGCCCGCTTTGTCTAAAACCTAATAAATTCTGTAGGTATTAGAACCTTCCTCTTGAATCTATTTATAAAAAAAACCGCATGAATATCGTTGCGTAGTTTTAAAGACTTAAGCATACAAAGAGACATAGGGACAGAGAAAGTGACTTTGTCTTATACTACTTATGTAGTGATATATAGTAACTAGATTTCCGCCCGCGGCTTCGCCCGCGTTTGCAAAGGAAAACCCGCATAGTTCCCGTTCCCGTGGGATTTCCGGGATAAAAACTATCCTATGTGTTAATCCAAGTTACCCTCTATATGTGTGCTAAATTTCATTGTAATCAGTTCAGTAGTTTTTACGTGAAAGAGTAACAAACATCCATACATCCATACAAACTTTCGCCTTTATAATATATATAATATTATATAATATACAATTATTTATTAGAATTACCAAGTGCACAAAAATGTATGGATTTAGTTCGAAATATAAAGAGATTTTGTAGGGACCTCGTGATGACTTTGAATTATAGAGAGGTTCGAATTATCGCAGGTTTGAATTAACGAGAGTCGACTGTATATATAATATATAATATATATATAGTAAATATAGTAATATAGTAATAGTATATATAGTAATATAGTAATATAGTAATAAAGTATATTGTAGCCATCAAACGTTTACTTTTAATTAAAAATCCCAAATATATTCATCCAGCAATTTCACGTAAAAACGTTCACAAAACGTATATATTCGTATAATTTAGTAGCATTGTTGGCGAAGGATTGTGCGTGCAGGGGCGCTGGCTTGGGGCAGTTACTCGTAAAATTGCAGCGAAACCTTAGGGGACCGTCTCAAGACGCTGTGCATTCTGAGACGGGATGTATATGCTGAATATTCAGATCAGACAGTATTTTATTTGATAGGTACTGTAGAGATTGTTAATAGGTACAAGAGATAGCTAGTAATATACCCGTCGAATTGTTCTGATGTAGGTACCTAACTTAAAATGGAAATTTTTACAAATAATATAGGTATTCCTAAAATTCTTCAATTTATAAGGGATCGTCACTTGTCTAATGGCTTACTATAGGTGAAACAAATGATAAAAAACAATGAGTTGAAAGTAGCTTTTATAATACCAATCCAAACCACCATGATCGTGTCCAATAATAATTCAAACTAAAGCTAAGAAATTGTCGTTGTAAGATGATTTATCTTCTCTTCTTCCCTATACTATAACATCAAGGAATCAACCCGGACCAACGTAACAACGTCGAGGGCGCGGGGTCGTAAAACTACTTCCCCTTGCGAGTAAGAAATGCGAGTACCGACACTCCGTTTCATATACGTTTACAGTTTTACACACGTTTTCCAAAATCAATGTTGTTGGAATAAGAATATCTTCAATTTTGTGTACGTAAACAAGTTTCAATATATTTTTATTGTGTTAATTTTTGACTTAACAAGAACGAATACCTAGTGATTAGTTATTAAAGTGAAACTTCTTTGGACACGTTGAGAGTAAAACTTCAAAGTAACGCGACGATGTTGGTATCTTTGAATCTTGCCAATGGAGTTTCACTTCTGACACGTGTGCTCGGCACACGCGCTCTTCTTTTTGTTGCGTTGCTAATCGTTTAGACATATTGTATATTTTTAAGTAAGAAAATGGGCTAGCTCAAACAAATGAACCTGAACCTGAAAAATAAAATAAACTAGATACAGATTTTCATACATCATTCCAAATGAAACAAAAAATGTTAATTTACAATGATAAATAGCCATACACTGAGGCCATACATTTATTTCAATTCTAGTCACTGAAGCCAATTACGCTATTTGATATCTAAATACGACCAGCGAACATCTATTTAAAATATAGACATAATATTAAACATTTATATAAATTTGTTCGTCCTTTACATGTTTTTATAAAGAATCAAAAACAAGCTGAATATTTAAATTGTTTGCTGCCAATACGTATTTTGATTTATTACGTACTAAAGAATCTCCCTATATTTTTATATCTATCCGTCTATATCCCATTACTGATTTATGCAGCTATACACTATTATACATGATCTGCTGTTAACCTCGTTTCTCTATAAAAGTGGACAATTTCCCTATCATATTTCATTTAATAAACACTTAGAAATGGCGGTGCACTTTATCTTTGTTTATATCGCTGTATTATACATAATTAACGGCCGATAATTACACACTCGGAGATCTTTACAGACATTGAAATATTACAAACTGATAGAGCAGGTTTTTGTTGGATAAAGCAGTTTATAAACGAATTTTGTCGTAATATTATGACAAATCTGCGTTTACGATAAACCTTGATTGAGTATGGTTTTCAAAGATAAGTCGATATGACAGGTGACAAGTATTATAATGAAAATTACACCAATGAATTCATAAAGTACGTGAGGCCGTCTGCATTCTGCAATGTTTAAAACGGTCCCATTAGATAATGTTCAATTCAGAAATTTATTAAAATTTTTTAAGTATCTCATTTTTTTTTTACTGCAGCATTGCACTATTTACTACATTTTTCTATATTCTCTACGAAGTTCAAATAATAATTGTTCAATTCTGTGCAAGCATGAGCAAAACTAGAGTCGCCTTTATCCAAGATACGAGCTCGTAGATTATCATGAAGATACCGTTTTAATTACGGTGTTGTACGTGTAATTAGCCAGCATTTGTGTTTAAATCAACGACGTATTTAGTTTTTAATTAAGCCTTACGAGCCGCTTAACATACTCTAGCGCTGGTTAGGCAGCTTTTATGGGTGTTAAATTCATTATTTTAATTGAGAATCGCGTACAGTTTCGTAATATCTGGAAACTCAATTATTTAAACGGCTTTTAAATTGTCTTTATGAGTTTAATATCCAATCTCAACGGAATTAGTTTTTATTTCACAGAAGTTCGTATTAAGTTTCGTATGGGTGTATAATTTATGCAGCTATTCAGAATGTAATTATTTGAAATATGTCTCGACAGCATTAACTTTTATAATTCAGTTCATATTATAATAAATAAAAAAGTGCTTACGTTTTGTTTTCACCAAACGACTTTTACTAAAATTTACTTTAGACTTTTCATCTATACCCTAAAATTCTCTACGTACCTATCCAAAATATACAAAAAATCTGACATGTGTGGCTTTGTTTAGTTACAGATTTTTTATCTCCTACGAATCATGGACTCGCATATACCCACATAAGGAGTCGCTTTCTAAAATTCTCAACCGTGTAATTATAAAATGTAAATAATATATTGTTTAAATAATAACTTACGTGAATTAGTTTAAATTATAAAATTAAAATATTTGTATGCCAATTGTTGGCGAATTGTGCGGACGTGAAACTTATTATAACTTTGTAACCACAATTCATACAAATAAATTTTCATTTCATTTCATTTCATTTCATTATAAAAATGTCACTCCTTATTAGAAACGGCTAGATATCAGTTACAGCTGCTAGTCATTTTTTAAGATACGCCTTTGGTTTGAGTGCAACAAATGTGGCTATATTTGGGCATAATTATAGTGAAATGTTAATATTTTTATTAAATTAACTTTTATTGCGTTGTATTTTTAAAATCCCTAAACCTATAGGTGATAATTAAGGATTCATTAGAGGGGGATTTTTTTAACACGCATAGATTAGTTTCACCTGTATGTTACTGACTCCTTTAGAGCTGATGACTCACTTTTAACGAAGAGCTTTAATTCAAAATTCGTACACTTTTCAAGCATCGGTGGTAAAAGAGTAATTTGATGACACGCCATTTTTGACCAAATCTTATAAGCTTTTTTTTAAGTTTTAAACAATTTTTATTTTTTAAATTAACTAATATTAAATTATACATATAGTTGTGGTGCGCCTCGTATCTTTTCCTCTATAGTTTATAAACATATTTCTATAGCTGCACAGTATTTTTGTAGAGTAACACATCGGTTTTATGGTCTGTCCCTACTTTCTAACGAGTAATGAAAATGTGTTTCTTCGCAAGAAACTGCTCGTAACAATGATTTATATTACGTAGAATACCACGCACGACGCATTTCCATCTATATAGGTGTTTTTATGTACTACTCCAATGACGATAAAACATTTTTTATATTGTTTCATATTATAATGATTTTTATTGACATTCATGCCGTTGTGTATATGGATAATATTAGAATCAATTTCAATAAGAGATATAAAAAATGTATCTGAAGGAAACTTTGTAAGTTTTCATAAACCCTCTAAAATTTAATTCTATAAAATAAATGCAAAAGTTTGTGCGGATGTGTGTGTGTTTGTTACTATTACACGCAAATACTTCTGAATCGATTACAATGAAATTTAGCACACATATCCTATGTTAATCCAAGTTACCCTCTAACTTGGATTAACACATAGGATAGGTTTTATCCCGGATATACCACGGGAACGGAAACTATGTGAGTTTTTCTTTGAAAACGCGGGCGAAGCCTCGGGCAGAAATCTAGTTTTTAATAAAAATTAAAAATCGTATTTACGACACTATTTACAGCAAACAATATTTATATATATATAAAATCTGAATTGATATATAACAAATTCGGAACATTCTTGTGACATACACAGCACGAATCTTCAATGTAACACCATTAGGAAATTACATCAAATATTCAGATGATATGAAAATTCAATAACTTTTGCTTTGTCATTTGTATGGACGAAGCATAGCCGTTGCTCCTAGCAACGGCAACTTTCCCCGCCAAAAGCCTTCGTGAAGTTTCATAGAGTGCTCCGTGATCGTACTGCAAATGAACTTTCAGGAAATATTATAATTTGTGTGCGTTGCGAATGACTTGGTCTTCACCCTATTATTGCAGGCGGTGTACCTAACCAACTTTTATTAAGGAGGAAAATACATACAATTTGTTATACCTAAAGAAATCACGTCGCACACCTTATACGTTCTACGAGCGTTAAAAGCCATGAAAAGTATTTCGCAAATTATTTTGTATTATTCTTTCTATTTTTTTTCCATCTAGACCACCTAAACTTAATGGGTGTTTATGGGAATAGGGAAAGGATTAATTAAGTATGTAATTATCAGATTTGTCTGAAAAATACAAGAAACATAAGGAAAAACTTGAACAAGATTTTAAAGATAAAATTTGCATCACTCATGTTATGTACCTACAATAATTTGGTGATAAGAGTAGGTATTTAGATTCTGGTCGCCATCAGTGTGTTAAAAAAATAATCCTGGTTATTTTTATTATTTTAACACACTACTTCATAAACAAAAAGGACCATACTTCAGAGCGATAGAACGGTAGTAATGTAAAGGCACATCTTTATCCATCAAGATTTACAGCATGTTCGGCGTCGGCCATTCACTCCGCACTAAAGGGTAAAGTTCTTCCAAATATACTTCCCACTTCTCAGTGCAAAGGGCCGCCCTACGATTCAGCAAGAACCGTTTTATTACTTCTAACTGGAAAGAAACTCATTGGATACTTTTTTATTTGTTCTGCTCGTTTCTCTTCGTCCCTTTTTGTCTAGAAGTTTTAAATACATTTTCCCTTTCGTCGTTTTTCCTCAAATACGCTTTGTGAAAAGTTTTTATTGTACCCAAATTACTTTTGAGTTTGAGATTTTCTTCAGTAGTGTTGTAATTAGCTACATTTGAATTTATATTAATGTTTGTCGAATGAATTGAAAGAAGTTTCTGCGAATTTAATAATTCAACTAAATACTTTCATCATCAAGGCATATTTAAATTATAGACCTAAATTTGAATAATCTTGTGAAATGAAATGAAATGAAATGAAATGAAATGAAATGAAATGAAATGAAATGAAATGAAATGAAATGAAATGAAATGAAATGAAATGAAATGAAATACGTTTATTGTGGAAACATAAAAAAAAAATACAAATAAAATAAAACAAGAAACTTAAATCTAACTTAAATCTATGTTTGCCACAAAAGGCATGCCACTCAGTGCAATACACTGATTTTCAGTGGTTGCCTTAGAATGCCTTGCTGACAGTGGATGTATTTTTTGCTCAAAACTGCAATAATGTTATTAAAAAATAAAAAATAATAATATATATATCTATTTTAATATTATGATATATACTTGAAAATACTATAATTAATTTTAATATTATAAATTATAATATATATACATATACTTAGGAATTAAATAATATTTACACATTAGCTTAGAGTAGTGACGAGATTAATGGATAAATACTTAAAGAATAAATAAACAAATAGAAACATTATTGGGGATGCTAAATGGGGGGCTACATGACAAGTTAATTTATTTAAGACTGCAACTTCCAAGTAAAAAAGCTGTGAGCAATTGTAAGCACGTAATAGAAAGTAAAAGAGTTAGGGAAGTAGGTATCTGGCATCGTGCATCCGAAACGCAGTAACATCCTATTTAATATGTAAATTTAGTAAAGAACGAAAGTACATAAAACGACATGAGTAAACTTGAAAGTCGTACCTAAATATTTACATAGGTACAAAACTATAAAAATCTCATCATAAACCAAAGAAGACGAATATTTGTATTGAACGTAAAACATTATTATCGTTAACGAGTTCTAATGAGTCGCGATATGTAGTTGAATATTTAACTATTCTTATATATAACTGTGGTATCTACCGAAAACAATATCAATTCATTTACACCATATGACTTCCGATTTCCTTGAATAACCAGAGTTTGCCTTTGATTATTACCACATAAACTCCAATACTAATATTTTTCAAAGTAAAAAAACCGTCATTATAACCTAGTGATATGTAGCAAAACGCTATGTATCTGTCGTGGCCATATCGTAGATTTGCTCATTTCATGATATGATCGATCATTTCACGAAATGGTCGCATTTCATGAAATGGCCAACATAGTTTGATCAGATCGTTAAATCGTCAACGTTTCACGATTTGGCCATCCACATTTGGCCAGATCGTATAAAATATAAAGAGTCCATAAAATATTAAAAAAATTCAGAATATTCTAAAAACTTGTTTAATGTCATTTAAGTTAGTGCCGCGGCAGCGGCCGGCGAATGCTAGAAGCGAATCGTTTTTGCAATAAAAAACAGTTAGGTTAGGTTAGGTTAGACTTTAATAAACAATGCACGAGCCGAGCGAGCAAAGCGAGCGTGCCGCGGTAGCGGTGCCAGAAGCGGACCGCTTTTTAAAAAACAAACAATTATAATTTTTATAAAAGAAAAAAATGCGTCTTAAATTATTTTATTAAAGACGCATTTTTTCTTCAATACATATAAGATATCCACATTTTCCATAGTACTCGAACCGTCGTAAATTCTTTGCTATGACTTTCTTCATATTGTTATTAAACGAATTATGAAGTTTTTAACTGCGAATAATTAAATTTTCGCCAGCGGCCGCCATCTTATCACATAAACACAGAGCTTGCAGCGCCTCTACCAATGATTAATGTAACTATTTTACGATATGATCAAATAATTTTGATCATTTCATGAAAAAACCGCGCGTTTAGTTGGCCATATCGTGAAACGATTTCTTATCATTGGTCTGCTCAAGCCACATCATGATGTGGCCAAACTAAATTGGCCATTTCACGAAATGCGACCATTTCGTGAAATGGCCAATCATATCATGAAATGAGCAAATTTACGATATGGCCACGACATATCTACTCATATACAGAACTTTCTTTCCTTCGTTACACTTAACTCTGCAAACTGTTACACATATGAAAATAAATGTTCACTCAGCGCAAATAAATCGCTAGCCTTAATGAATTATTTCAGGTAAAGAAGGTCAGAAGAGAGAAAATAATCATAATTATCTCGGCCCCTTATATGGCTCGTCTTAATAAGTTAATAATAAGCGTGCTTGAATATGAATACAGAATTATGACATAATTATTTCCTGTGAAGTTTGTTGAATTTAAAAGTTGAGGCACGTTGAGGTTTAATGCAATTAACAAAATAATTTTTAAATATTATTATTAACTTTAACACATTCACTTACTTTATTATTAGCTTACTATATTAATCACACTTTTTTAATCAAACAGTACACACGTACCTATGCCTCATTCATAGGTAGTATGAACTATGAATTAGCCTTGATATTGACTCCATAATTTACACCATATTTAATAATAATACCTATAATTTTAATAAAAGACAATGAAGCAGTACACAAAGGGGCAGTTTAATCAAACACCTATCACTATAAAGCCAGGAGGTTTAAAGGCAAAACAAACGAGCAAATTAGTCCGCCCGACAGATCCTGATTGATGGATGGGTTACCCGCAGACACAGTCTTATTAACTTCTAAACAAAATCCCCGAAATGTTCGCTGAATTTGGAGCAATTTATTTATTAGTTTGCGGACTAATTATGGTTAATGTGTTTCATTAGTTGGAAACGGTGTTTGAAAAGGAGCAATTCTTGTGTATTTTACAATATTAGAATGTATTAGATACATTTTGGATTCTTTAAGAATAAGTATTCTTAATCTACTATGTATATCAATTTAGAAATAAAATGAATTACAATATTCCCTTATTTTTTTTATGTCACCTGTTTCACCCAGATTTTTAAAAACCACAAAACCAGTTTTGCGATTATTTTCTGCAACATGAAAACACATTTGGAGCGGAAAAAGTTTTGTAGATTTTAGGTAATTTATAAATAAATTAAATAAACGGTTAAATCGTTAATTAAGATATCTTAATGAATATTTATGTTCGATTTGGTTTGTAATGATACTAATTATAATATTGATCATCATGTAAATGCGGTTTTTATGTTTGTTTATATTATGTTTATAAATTATCTGATAAAAAATAATAATATAATCAAGATTGAGATAATATCAAAACACAGCCACGAAAAAATGTCTCTTAAAATCTATATGATTATTTTCAGGCACGTACAAAGCAAAATTATTCCAGTACTAGGTTTGGCTTAAGAAGTAACGATACGGCACTATAAATTCGAAACTCTTTCGAATTTACCTTTATAAGAACGTGGAAGTTTAACAAACTTACGGTTTTCCACTAACCTACAAACTCTAAAGCTACTAACAACTCTATTCCCATAGCCATAAGGTTCATATTAAACTAAGCAAATATTAAGGCAAGGATCAGAAAGGGATTGTATATTGGAAATTCCTGAATGTTCGGAACGTTCGTCTGATATCGAATGTCGACGACGACAGTTTGAACTGCGATTGGAGCCCGGCTCCGGACGTGTTGGCTTTCCAGCGACGTGAAGGAGCATTTTGTTTTAACATTTTCAGTAAAAATAGAACTGCAATTGCAATTGGCTTATTTTGCGTTTGGAAATGCGGATTTAGGATTTGAAAATTGTTTAGGCATTGCTTTTGTTTTGGTACCTATTGCATATTTGTATAGGTACTAAATAAGAGAAATGATGAATAAGTCACAGTAAATAATATAGCACACTTCTATCTACTTATAATTGATTATGCTGATTATAAAGCTTCAGGATTTTAAACCCAACGAAATTTAACATATGAATACATACCTAACAGTTCGCCATCACTTCTTTACTCTCCAAAATAATGGAATCCATTATTAACTGCCAGCTCATGAGGTACCTGGAGGAGAACCAGTTGTTAAGCGACCGGCAATACGGTTTCCGTAGTGGTCGCTCGACTGGTGATCTTTTGGTGTACCTCACTCACAGATGGGCGGAGGCGGTTGAGAGTAAAGGGGAGGCATTGGCTGTAAGTTTGGATGTAGCGAAAGCCTTCGATCGGGTCTGGCACAAGGCACTTCTAGCGAAATTACCATCTTTCGGACTTCCTGCGAGGTTATGCGATTGGATTGCCAGCTTCCTGGAAGAGAGGAGCATTAAGGTCGTTATCGACGGTTCTTGCTCTAAGCCTCTTCATGTGAACGCTGGTGTCCCACAAGGCTGCGTGCTATCTCCTACACTGTTTCTTCTGCATATCAATGATTTGTTACAAATCAGTAACATTCATTGCTATGCAGACGACAGTACGGGGGATGCTCTTTATCCCGGCCGTGCAAACACCTCAAAGGAAAGCCTCAATGAGAGTCGAAACAAACTTGTGTCTGAAGTCGAGTCTTCTCTCCAAGAAGTCTCGGATTGGGGCGAACTTAATCTTGTCGATTTCAATCCCCTAAAGACACAGGTTTGCGCGTTCACCGCTAAAAAGACCCCATTTGTCGTAGAACCTCGGTTTAAGAGTACTCCCCTTAGTATATCGCCGAAAATCGGAATCCTCGGAGTTGAAATCTCGAGTGACGTTCAATTCCGCAGTCATTTGGAAGCGAAGGCTAAATTAGCCTCGAAAAAACTTGGTGTGCTTAGTAGATCGAGACAGTACTTCAAGCCGGCCCACCGACTTCAGCTGTACAAGGCTCAGGTGCGACCGCATATGGAGTACTGTTCTCATCTCTGGGCCGGAGCCCCACAGTATCAACTCCTTCCTCTTGACCGCATCCATCTGGATGGTTGGCGCTCCACCACTGTCCGCTTCACCCGCAACTTCCTTCCGCGTACGGTGAAACTGTGGAACGATCTGCCACCTGCGGTGTTCCCGAACAACTACGACATTGGGGCCTTCAAGAAAAGAGCTTATTTGTCCATAAAAGGCCGGCAAAGCACCTGTAACACTCCTTGTGTTACAAGTGTTTATGGGCGGTGGTGACCACTTAACATCAGGTGGCCCACCTGCTCCTTTGCTTGCTCTGACATAAAAAAAAAAAAAAAACAGTTAATTGTTTTTGTATTACGTATAAATTAACAGCTTTATTATAATATAAAGAAAACATAGTGTCGTAAACACGCGAATCGATAGTCGTTTTTTTTTTAAATATTAGGCCTATTACTA
Source organism: Colias nastes (assembly GCA_907164665.1). NCBI lineage: Eukaryota > Metazoa > Arthropoda > Insecta > Lepidoptera > Pieridae > Colias > Colias nastes. The sequence goes on from CAJQZM010043467.1 coordinate 16,581, forward strand.
TGAAACAGATGAATCGCAAAATTTTATGCTGATTAAGAAATTAACTTTTCATGTACCTACAAGTAAAAGGTTTTAAAAGTAGGGATTAATTTGTGCGTAAACTTTTGATGTCTTCATAAACCGTAATATAAAATTTATAATGAGCGGAGCGTCTTTCGGTATTCCGTAAATATTAGGGCGCGAAATAAACTAGTGAAGTTTAACTCCCATAAAACAAAGTGTCAGTTATTACATTAATAAGGAAGGGCCGACCGCAAAAACCCAACCCTTTTTGTTTATCCTTCGGGAACGTTGCAACTTCCGTGCTACGATTAAAACATGAATTTACGCACCTTGTTGGATGTGCCTGGAATTTTAAGTGAATGTTACGGTCTATATTTTTAATACAGTTTAACACGTTCACGTTTCCATATAAGATTCAAATTAAAACAATTAGCACGTCAGGATACATTTAAATGGTTATAACTCTAGTATTTTATGTCTTACCAGTTGCCCATGTCCTGTTCTTTACCCGTTCGACTCTTTTTCCTTATTCTTGTGCCCCCTATATTTTTTATATCCTTTTATAAGGTGCCCGCCTTATAAAACCCTTTTGCAACCTACCTAGTTTGCCAGATGACTCTGAATAAAAAATTTACAAATACTATAGACATTATATATATCATATCATATCCATAACTTTCATTCATCCTTGTTAGGATAACCACGGTTTGTCTGATTTATTAGAGTCCTCTTTAACAAAAACCTCGCCATCATAGGCTGTTTGCAGACATACAATTTCAATGTGTTTCGTGTTTTCCATTAATCTTATTACTGTTTTTGTTCGTGTCGGCGATTCTGATGTTTTTGCGCCTTCGGAAAAGGGAATTATTAAATCTGATAATAAATTCTATTTCAGCTTAAGTGTTAAGTAGAGGACACAAAGGTTTGTTGTTTGAATTGTAAATTGAAATTTGGTACCTTAAAGTAGTTTTTGAAATAAATTTTCGCGCGTTTTTCATTTACTGAATTATAAATAAAACTGTTTATATAAAAATAGTCTATCACTCAGCGTCACCAAATATATAAATAAATCATTTTCCATGAAAATCGGTCAGTCTATTTAAGAGTTTGGGGAACAGAAGTACCATAGCATGAAAGTTTGATATTAAAATTAATTAACAAGCTAAATTTGAGTATATTATCAAAACTTTAAATATAAAAGGTACCTATGTTTGTATAATTATTATTAAAGAGGCTATCACACAAACGGACACAAACATGATGTCATGAAGATAATTTATTTTATTATAAATTGTAATGTTTATAAATCCTTACTACTATAGTAGCATCCTTGTTAACAACGATAAACAGTAAATTCAGAAATTTAAATTTATTTATTTAAACAAAGTATGATAAAAAACAATTGAATCTTATCATATAATCATTGAACAATATTTCTTATTAATATACCTACTCTGAAAAATTGGTAGAATATAAAACAATGGACAAATTAATAGAACCTAGTGACCCGGTTGATTATAATATTTATGTTATCTAAAAATAATAATTTAATAAAATTCACAGACGCGGAAATAATTGATTTAATGGTTTCTATGCACGTTATTTTAATACATTTATAATTTTTAAAAAGGTCAATAAGATATTATTATAGAGTATTATTTATCTTAGATATACACTTCATATGTATGATAGAAAAATTAATGGGCAGAATTCATAAGGGGCATTTATGTCTAAATAAAAGGTAATGCTTCACTTATATAGCTTTATTAAAGTAACAATACACCATTCCATTCTTCCTCCTATCTTTCCAAATCTCTCACATTCATAAAGTTAATTTATTTGAGCTGTACAAAACAAATTCATCTTAAACTAAATACGTGACAATCGTATCGTATTGTTATTTTTCTCACAAAAGATATTCAATATTTACACATTAGTAGCAAACATTATCTTAAACTAGATAGTAAATAATAATATTTATAAATAATTGAGACGAGACAATAGTTACGTGTCAAACAAAATAATAACTTCCGTTTATAAATAAGTTATCTTACTTCCATGAATGCGAAAAGTAGGAAAATTTGTACCTTCACTGTACTGTTTAAGATAATTATAATTGTTAAAAAATAGTCTTCTTCGAACTGAAATTTATTTAATTTTAAAGAAAATGTAAATAAGAATCTTATAATATTATCAAATTAGGTTGTTACAAATAAATATCTAATACAGTGAAAAAATTTAAACAATACTAAATCCTAATATATGATAATTATAACGTATAAATTATTATGATAATATTTTAACAGATAGACAGGAATAAACATTAATTATATAAAGAAAGATATTCTTACACATAGCTAGAAAAAAATTAGGTAGTCTATAAAACTATTTCTAATAAATATAAGGACTAAAATATCAATTATTTCTTACACTCATTTTTAGAAACGTGACTATAAATCGTGAAATAGTGGAACTATTATTATAGCAATACCACAGAAAACAATAGAGCTACACCACACATATCAAAATACCAATAGTATTGTCTAGTCGCATAGCCTACTTATTTGTGAATACAATATTGTATATTATTATTTCTTAAATAATGCACGAACACTCGTTCTTTCATCATAGTTACTTGAACCATCTTTTAAGACAAGAAGGTATACGTACACATTAACTGAAATATCACACGGCAATCTGATCGTAGCATTATAAAATAGGTACTATATGTTAACTAAATACGACAGTCACTTCTACATCTATCGCACACAGCCCATTGAGAATCCAGTTTGTACACAAAAGTCTAGTCTAGACATATATTTCGACTTCAAAGTTGAGGGGGTGATGCCGTTGGCTTTTCATTCTTACTGTGACGTGTGAATAGCCGACCCCCCCGTCTGTTATATTAGCGCTGGCGTGGGAAAAGTCATTGTCTATTGCTGCTATACCCTGAAAACAAAAATATTATATGTAGCTTTCCATACATACTTGAAAAACGCGTCCCGCGGTTAACCGCGGTAAAACTCAAAATATCCTAGGGGAGAGCTTCATTTTCCTGGGAAGAAAGGTTTTCAATGGAACAATTCGTTCAACTTTTTTTCAAAAGTTAAAGTAGTGCAAAAGACTTAAGAGAATTTTTTTTATATCTTGAGTATTTTAACAAATTATTAATTGTTCTCTGATTAGGCGACATAATTATGAAAACATATACATATAGGTGCATAATATTATGTAATGATGGATCGAGCCAAAGCCTAAAAAAGCGTAATAAAGCACACACATCCTTGAGAGTGACTTATATTATATTATGGTCAGAGGAAATTCCCTGTGCCTTATTTCCTACATGCATATCGGAAGCAATAATATAATGATCGGAATGCTTAATATGTACAGCTTTTCCTTTAGAAACCTGTTTGTTTGAGAATTACCATCTTAAAATGCAGGATAATGCATAGTCACAAATCATTGAGACGCGATCAAGGTGACGGTAAATGATTTGTTGTCATTAAAATATTTGCATTTGGCTGCGTCGTGACTGGTATTTGTATATCTACAAAATTAGGAATGTAGCAATAACACAGATTTTTATTAAAATGTTTACGTTGATCAATTTAAAAGTAATTAATTTTCACGTCTTTTGACTGAATATTACATAGATGAAATAATAAATACACCTATCTAGGTAAGCATAGTTAAATTAAAACTTCTAAATCATATTAAAATGTACCTTAATTATCCGTTTTTCGGCATCATTATACGTCAATGTTTTAATTCGCTTCTTGAACGGTATCGCGAAGTCCTTAACTCTCTGATGGAACACCATCTTCCTGTGCACCGTGTCGCCCACAATCATATCGTAGTTCTCACACAAAGACACACACGAAGACAACACAAGCAGAACTAAAAACCGCATATCGGTATCATTTCAAATCGAAATAACATCGTGTTGCTTACCCGACAAGCAATCGACAAATGACGAAAGTAATAATTATTTATGGACGCCCGATAACCTCACCGTGTTTACTTAGCAATGTTAAAACAATCGAAGCGCTCACTTTGCTAAATTTTATTTAGTCTAAAGTCCATTAAGCGCTATTAACAACACGTTTGATGGATTCCAATTTGCACAGATAACTAATTGTTGGTTTGTTTATTTTGATATGAAACAATAGACAATCGAGCGATTGTAATCCATATACGCTAGAATAGTAGTTACGTGTTTGGCTGTGAATAAAATTATTGGTTTTGGTGACAATAAATATTCCACTCACCTCGTATTGTTATTAGAGTGACCCACTTTCACTTTATTTTTGAAGTATTATTATATTTGACAAAATAAAATTAAAAAAAAACCTCTTCTCTCTTAATAAGAAATTCTTATTTAATTTTATCCGACAGAATGATTAATAATGTGCCTCTCAGACAGCTACAAGAGAGTTAAAAGTTGAAAACAACCTTAAAAGGGCAATTTTTAATAAACAAAAAGAATCTGATTTTCTGAACAGTCTTCAAAATGTTCGTGTTATAATTGATGGGGATTAACCCTGTCAGTACTTCGCAGCTTGCAATTATCTCTAGTGTTACATGTAATTATGTTTTTCGCACTTTAGCGTATAAATTATGAACAGCAAAATACATTTTATGTTTTTTAGACATGCAAATGAGTTTGTGGATGTTTGACGCTTATAAGTTAAAATTAAATGTATGCCTAATATAGTGGAAACGTAACTTAGCGCTTATTTTAGTTTTCGTTCGTTTTAATTTGTTTGTAAAGAGTAGTAAAAAATATTTGGATACAGCTGTTAAAATGTATCTTCTCTCTTTTGTTTTCTTACATCATTATTTTTTTTACTAATCGTGCAGGGTTAATAAGTTTTAATTAGACTTTTATAATCACTTACCTATCCGTTTCAAACAAAATAATATTTAATATGCTACATATCTATTATCTGATACAAAGTGAACTGTATTAATCATTCTGGTAAAACAACAAAGTACAATGTTTAACCACGTTTGTTTTAACTAAGAGAAAGGGTTAGATAATGGTTTTAATTTAGATTAATCGCTCATTTGTCTCACCCTTTCTGTGTGAGCATGTAATTTGGAAGGAAATTGAAGTTTCTTGTCTAATATGAACGTATTAAACTCAATTTGAGTGAAGGTAACGTTTAGAAATATCTACCGGGTGTTTCTACAGTCAGTTTAGAAAAAAAAACTTTTATTACCTATGTATTTATCCTGGGAAATGTTCAAACAAGATTAGTACCAAGATGGTAATAATCAATAAGGTTTTATTAAAGAAAATTAATCTTAATATAATAATTTAAGATATCTTGTTTTGATGCTGAGTTCATAATTTCCATTATTCATATTGAAAGATCATCTATTTTCATATAATGAATTTATTACTGAGAAACAAAACCGCATACTAGATAATACTCGACACACAATAAGGTAGGTACTTTACTGCATTTTGATATTATTATTTTCAATAGCAAATATTATATTATGTACTGAATAATTGAATTAGCTTATTGAAATGTAACATATTTTCAAATTCCATTAAATATCTATTGGAAATAGATATTTAATGTCTATTTCCAATTTAGAAAGGCTCCTTCATAATGTACGTACGCAGTGGAATGTCAAACAAGACAAAACGAACGCACCTAACCATATTTATGAGTTGCCTCAATATTGGTTTGAAATAAAATAAAAATAAATCCAGAATTCAAATATTGAACAGTTATCTCCACAGATCCGACTAAGCTTGTGCCTCGCTCGCTGAAACTCTATTGAAAGACATATATTTCCGAGGAATCCGCTTTATTTGTGAATTTGTTTAGAATCGCATCTCGAACTTGCGAGTTACTTGCTTATGTGAGGAATATTTTAAAAGAAATAAACGTATTTTTCAGAGCATACAGAAATGAAAATATAAATACCTGCTGCATTGTGTTTATTGTTTGAAATTATTATATTGGTTCAAAATTTATACGTTTTCGTAGTTGATTGCAGTTATAACATGAAGGGCAGAAGAACTTTTGACTATAAAATTGTTTTAAATAAAGTACATATTAGGTATATACCTAAAGTCTAAAGTCAAATTATTTAAAATAAATATTTTGCATGTTATTAATTATTGCGTTTGTAACAATTCTTACATACATAGCTACATTTTCTCCAACTTAACCAATACAAAAGCAACTTTTGTCTACAAATAAGAAGTGTAAGTCGCTTAAACCTCGTAGCAGGAAATCCCCATGTAAGTAGCACAATCTCAAGGATCTGATAAATTGAAACAAAACCTTCTAGAATACTTTATGCATCGTGCATTTATTTACTGAATACAAGGACCAGATTTTCATGATAGTATTTGAAAATAGGATGTAAGAAAATCTGAATCAATCGTTTTGTAAATATGATTCGATTGAGATTGTTATTTGTGTATAAATATTTTTAAATAATTACGTGATGAGGTAAAATGTCAGAATTTATTTCTGAAAAAAAATACTTATATTTTCCATCTAAACAGGGAGATGTTAAGCGATAAAGCCCTACAGTTTCAACATAAACTTTCAAGTTCCACATTACGCATACCTATAACTATCATCTCTTTCGTAATATTTTTGATTTATTACAATAATACCGCGGCCTATCAAATTATAATGCATAGCGTATCACTAATGAAAGTGGGTTCTAATACTGGATTTTCCCACTCAGTGAATCACTATACCCTACTCAATGTAATAGGATGAAAGCAAACGAAGCATTTTCAATGTTAGATGGGAGAAAGGTTCCGCAATCCGATTGTGAATATGGTTTTACCATAATTGATGTAATGGTACAAAAATCATAACCTAGAAGGATATAAGGATAAATATTAGTGAAAGAATAGAAGATAGGTACAAGGTATTTATTTTTATACAATTTCAGCAAGGTTTTCAAATAAACATATACAACAATCATGTAAGAAAATAATTACCTAGTATATTGGGCATATAATATGTTACCTATATAAATTTATTTAAATTTTGAAAACTGTTTCGCTTTGTTTTATAAAACGATGTCAGTTAGATGCTTTCGTTAATGGAATTGGGGCTCAAGCCTTGGATGAGCTAATGATATTCACTTCAGTAAACTGTTTCCTTTATCCGTACAACGTGCGTTTACCGAAATTTCGCTAGCATGCCATGGGGAACAGAGGGCGTTGCTATGGCAACCGCCAAAGGCTCATGTGGGCTCGAAAACTTTAAATTGCATTACACCGTGGAGCGAAAATATCTTGACTTGTTTGTTCTGCCAATCTTTCGTCTCGTAGACGTTGATATAACTGTATCCTTTTTGTTAGCGTAATGAAGGCGAACGACGAGACTATACGAATTTGTGCATCTTTCAGTATGATATGAGAGCTATGATAGTGTTTAATAATTTATGGGAAAAATAAGGATTAAATATTGTTTTACTAGAACGAATAAATATTTTCATTTACCCAACCTTCAATATTTCCTTGGATTACGTAAATATGCTCTACTTATGCACGATGACTATAAAAAATCAATTAAACGTACACATCTTATCAGCTAGTTGAAAGTAGGTCAGGAGTGAAAAAAGAAAAATAAACTGGTATTGCACAACGTTTCAAGGTTATTTTTT
>CAJQZM010043479.1:0-18312 GCA_907164665.1 Colias nastes
TTTTTCTGTCAATCGAAATTTCCCTAACTATTGTTAAAATCATATTTATAATCTTCCTAAAATTGGAAATTTTTACGACTGATTAAAGTAAACCACCCACCTATTCCCACCCACATCCCGTACGCTATGCTCTCTATCCACAGGCCGCGCGTGCGCAGATGGCTCAGTATCTGCATAGCTAGCGAACGTATAAACTCGCCTGGTCGTTGGGCGTTCATGAACAATATCATCATCATCATTTTTATTGAAAACAATATTCCCATGGTTAATGGTTAAAGTTACCCATGGCCATGTCACATTAAAACGAATAAACACACTTTCGCATTTATAATATTACTAGAGGTCCGCCCCGGCTTCGCCCGTGGTACATATTTCGCAATAAAAGGTAGCCTATGTCCTTTCTCGGGTATCAAAATATCTCCATACCAAATTTCATGCAAATTGGTTCAGTAGTTTAGGCGTGATTGAGTAACAGACAGACAGACAGAGTTACTTTCGCATTTATAATATTAAGTATGGATTTATAATGTGGTGCTCATTTTTTTTGTAATAAATTATCTTGCTAACGCTATTGTATTTTCGTTGTTTTATTTCAAGTGAACACCCATACAATTTTGTCACGAGCCGCCTCTGATTGCAATGTAGTCTTCGCGGTGCTGGCGAGGGGCTTGATTGACCCCGCTCGTGAACTCGACTGTGGAGTGCCAAGTGCCCTCTCCGCAGACGCACCGACACCGCCGCGGCCGACATGCTACTGTTTACTTTGTAGAGATATAGCTATACTTGTGCTAGACTTTCTTATTTGATGAGTTTTGTATCACAATTTTTTGTTGTGTCATATTTTCAATCATATTTTCTTCTGTACTATTAGTAGAAAACAATCAACTTTTCACGTTACAAAGAGTTTACTGAACTCTACTGCAAAAAGTTAAAACTCGGATTTAGGTATAAATGAAAATTGAATATATCATTAAATCTAAATAAGATTAGACATTGATAAAATAAATATTTTTTGTAGGCTTTCCATCAGAAATTGATAAAGCTATCGTTGTAATATTTTCAGTCCGCCCACAGGCATTCCGGATAAAGAGCACTCCGTCTACGGAAATTAATCGTATTAAAAATTTCCCTTAATTTAATGGATAGAAATGCCTGTGGCAACGATATAAAATAAATAGCAGTAAATACAAATATTTTTATTTATGTTGTTTTGAACTAGACGCTAATGTTTATCGCGTTTCGTTAAGTAATTCAATTTATTTTTAATAAAAATTAAATTAAAAATTTTGGAGGCGCCGGGTATCGATCCCGGTACCTCTCGCATGCTAAGCGAGCGCTCTACCATCTGAACTACGCCCCCGAGTTACAAAACCTACAAATGTATCGATATAATTATTTCGAAGAAAGGTTAATTGCTGCAGGCGATGTTTCACAACACTGCCAACGACTGGTTCGCGTACTTTCTGATAACCGAAATAATTTTTCAAATCGGACCAGTAGTTCCTGAGATTAGCGCGTTCAAACAAACAAACAAACTCTTTATAATATTAAATTCTATATTAAAAATAATAAACTGGAGGCGCTGTGTCCTGATACCATCCACAGTCTGAGCTACGCCCCCGGTTGTGAATGTTATGGAATAATATCTTTATACGTAATATTATAATTAAAGCAATTAAACATTCGGTTGTCGCAGGCTTCGCGCGCAATTATTTTTCACTTCATTAAGACGTGTATTAAACGTAGAAATAAATCAACACCGGCACGTGCAAATAATAATAAAAGGGTATTTTTTCGTCACAAAATTATCCTTTTTAGAGAAAATAATGAACAATAAATCGGTCAATCGTGTACACATTTCTCAGAATCGTGACGCGAATTACCAGCTCTCTAAAAGCTATTTTCATCGCAAAATGCTGGCTTTATTTTCGGGGACATGTTTTTTCATGTAGGAGCCGCGCCGGTAGCGGCACGTACTCAGACCTTGCTGATCGCTCTGCAGTTCATGGCAGTTCATTATGTTTATTATTTTAATTGTTTTCACATACCACGATTGCTATATTGCAATTAATGTAAGTTTTATAGGTAAATTAATAATTCGAAAGTACTTTGTCATATTTATATATAACACCTAGTGTGTTCGTCTGCCTATTGATAAGGTCGATTTTCCCAATATGTCACGTATTAATAAATACAGAAATAAAATACATTATTTTAAACAGTAATAAATTGTACTTTTTAAACTTTAGCAATAAAACTACGATAATCCGATTACAGTTTTGTCTAGAAATTCCCAGCGCAGTGGTCGCGGGAGGAATTAAATTGTACTCGATAGAACGGTAGGTACGGAACACAATTTCAATATCGTTGCTTCTCGAACATTCCGCCCCACGGACTTTGCAAGTGTAACTTCAAAGGTGTATCGTACTCCAAAATTAATAATGCGCATGCAGATCTTCGCTAATTATCGTATTTCCAGAAACACCCGAATCACTCCGAATCATTGAATCGTAAGTGCCTTAAACAATGCACTTGCATCTTACACCTTGTTCGAAAGAAATAGGAGTCAATTCAGAGTCATACACAATCGAAAACAATTCGGGCTATAGGTGACGGTAGCCTGTCAGTCAAAAAATTCAAAAATCCGTCAGTCGTCTTTATATATTGGTGGTGACCGCACGTATTATCTCTGTATGGAATTATATAGAGCTGCTGTTACATTTTCCGGTAAAATGATTATTTACACAGGTAGCAGATAGCAGCGGGGAAAGTGAAAATTAATAAGAGCATAATGAAAGTTCTGATCATTCTACGATATCAGAAATAGAAATAATCCCTGATTCTGTAAATCCTTTGGACTGAGATTTTAATGATTAGATTTCACAAATTTTAATGTAAGCCAGTGTTTGAAAATCATTTTTTTAAATATAAACTTTGTCTTATTTTAACCTTCCATACATCCATCATTACGCCAGCTTCAGTAAGACACTTTAATAGTTCTAAGTATAGAATTTTCCAAGTAAATCAATACAACAAATATCAATTCGCAATCGTGTGGCTTATCGTCGCTATTAACTTACATTGAATTATTGAAACAAATTTCGTTACTTATCTCATTTACCATAAAATCACAATAAAACTCATAATTTTAATAAACTATGCATGAAGAAAATACATTTAACCACTCTATATACATATCGTCTTCGGAGGCTCGGAGAATATGACAGTTGCCGAACAGTCACGAATTTTTCTATGCGCATTATCAGTTTGGGAGTACTGTACTTCTATTTGTGCAGTGTGTTATTTGTGAACTTTAAGCTGTTACTTTTTCGTGTTTGGATCGGGAGTCGGAACTGTGCCGTTTGTCTGCGGACTTTGCGACGCGCTGCAAAGTTGGGCGGCGTGACTGTGTGCGGGGAGCAGCAGGAGTTCGATGTCGCATCAATAATGCGTCAGTTGGCTTTTAAAAGTAATGAGTCGTGATTCTTATTCCTTAGTATATTTTTGTTTATAACGTTCACTTTATTTTATCTTCTGATACGTAGATAGGTATTATTTTAGGTACAAAAATTTTCTAAGTACAGCAGACCCGAGTCTTTTAGCAGAGCAAACCTTTTTTTTCTATGCGCATTGCGCATTATTGGAATTAAAATAAAGTACAAAGATACAATGTTCTCTCCCCTAGTTTATATAACTAAGCCGACATAATTTCCCGAACCTTACTTATTTACTCGGTTTATTTAATTTCGTAAAAGCTGTTAACAAAATAATTTCCCATTCGCGAAGATTTTTGGCTTAATCCAGAAGCGTGAAGTAATTAAACGGCGAATATAAGGGGTAATTTATTGTGCCCCAGGGACCGGCCTGCCCCTAAATGGTACTAATTAAGGCATTCCGATAATGGATTCCGCAGCCTTGCCTCTAACCTCAAGTGGCTCGGAATCTGCATTTTACATCTCAACTTTCTATTTGAGCTGGGTTCCGTTTTTTGTTTTTGAAGTAGCCGTTATTAGATTTTGTGAATTACATACTGTCCTTTGGTTATAAAAGTTTTCGGTATGATTTTATAGCTTGCAATTTGATGAATAGATATTTAATAATTTGTTATTTGTGTTTTGAGACTGTTTATGTCTATTGTTGTAGAGATATTTTCAAATTTCCTGTAGGTACATAATATGTGTTTGTGTTTATTTTTATCTGGTATTTAATATTTTAAGAACTGAACATGTTGAATGTTGATGATGGTGAGATATTGCCGTACCAAAATGTACATAGCTAGGTAGCGTTAGGCTTTCGTTTTTGTATTTTTAGATTGTTTTGTATAAGATAGAATTGTTTATCATCAACAAATGTATGTTATTTGTTTTCATGTCATTAGAAACAACGTATCTAATTTTTGAAAGTAATATGAAGCTAATAATTTAATTAAATTATTTCTCACGAATGTTTACACAATTTCATAAGTCATAGGCACATATAAAACTGTGTGTGTAATGAAATATTTGCTGAAGCGTTTTGTTATTAAAGCTTTGTAAATTGTCCTTAGAGACAGTCATTGGTTTAATAATACGTGCGTTTGTACCTCTGGAGGAAATCCTAAGCAAATATAGGGATGTCTTTCGACGGGATCGATAAGCAAGGGACAGTTGGAACCGAATCGCTGTCCATTGTAATAGCCCTGTATTAAGCCATAATTCGTCGCACTGTATGGCTTCGATTGACGTCGAAATCGCTGACATCATATTATGCGCCGCCAACCCCTGTTTCTTATGCTGCCTTGGTAGTTGGTGAACACACTTATCTATTTCTGAGTGCATTTTTCTATTGTAGGACTTGTCTATCCAGTTTTTATTAATAATACAAAAGTTTAGGTATGTCGTCTATGTTCACGCTTTTTTCAGTTCATCTGATTATTATTTGAAAAGCTTCATTAAATTGTGGACAGTACCAACATAGATCTATTTTAATATTCAATAGCACTAAAATAAGTCCACACTCATAAACATCAATTCATCATCATTAACAAAAAAGCGAAAACATAAAAACTTCATACTTAACATAGAGTTGACTCCTTTTCAATTTATCAATCAAGTGTGTTATATCTATAAACTTGGACATAAATAAGGTTGCATGCGAAGCGGTTTGCATTTCGCCGTGTAGCCCGTGGACGAATGGCTCCTGCACGCTCGTGGAATGAATTCGGTCGAGCAGCGGCCAGTTTTTCCCTTATTTATCACGTGCGGCGGCCATTTCTCTCCGCCAGCTCGCGGCGGAGCGGGCGCGGGGCGGGCGAAGCGTGCTCCTGACTTATGTGCAGCGCTGTTGGGTCGCACGTCACGTTTTGCGACGACAGTGTGAATGCTTACGTGTCACCTAATGTACAAATCATTTTACGGGAAATAATAAATGTAAAGTAGTTGTGTTGAATGATATAAAATAATAAATTGGAAAATTGTTGTGTTGAACTGATTAGCGGATATAATTTTGTTTCTTTTGCAAAATTGCCCGCCGTAGAATTCATGTGAAACATTGACGGCCTTCAAACAATTTGTATTAACATTTTATAAAAAGGAGATCTTATTTTGTCGAAGTAATATGAGTTAATTTTATTGCAACCCATTTGTTAACCCATCTGTTATTAAAAAAAGAACCTGATTATCAATTTAAGTTGAAAAGTAATAAAGTTTTATTATAAAATATTTAGCGTAAAGTTTGGACAACAGGCGCGGCAAGGCAATGAAGCGGGGATGGATTTATTTCGTTTAAGAACTCATCAAAAAGCGCTTTCCAAGTGTATCGCGCTACAATCTGAGTGTTTATTGAGATAAAGTATTCGCTAAGAAATCACTTTTCGCTGGATTTACACACTTTTTGTGAACTCGATCGGTGCACGTCAAATACTTGTACGTCTTACGACTTATCGAATCGTTGTCGTTTATCGTTGCTTATGTCTAAATATAACCTTGTTATATTTGTTATGTTTTTAGAAAGCTTTGTTATTATTGTTTTTAATATCTTAACTTTACATTTATGACAGTATTTTTATAATATAAAAGACATCTCAATAGAATAGAATAGACTAGAATATTGCTACAGGTTATATAACCTGTAGCAATATCAAGTAAGTTTCCATACAGAAACTTGGTAAACATAGTAAACTTGGAAAAACACCTACATCCCACCCACAACATTAATAAACACAATTTTGCTAGATGCATAGCGAAATCCCACTTAATAGAACGTGAAATATAAAGAAACTAACTGGCGACACACAAGCAACACTATCCAGTTACAAATACGTTTCCACGTCATAAAAGTGATGTCGCAAATGATGTGATTGCGAGCGGAGGTGTGACTGGTGTTGTCGCAATTATCGCTCGAATAATTAAACATCATCCCGTCAGCTGCGAATGGTCGTATCAACCAGCCAATCGAGTTAGTTAGCGAGCCAGCGATGCGGAAATGTAACTTTGCGCAAAAAGAGAATTCCCGTGTCAAAATTTTAATGTCCTCGCCACCGAGTTTGTTTACTGCGCGGGAAAAGTGCTCGCGCTTTGATGTCACGCGCGCATAACCGTTTGTTGCTCAAATGACGATGAAATTTAAGAGCTTTTTTTCAAGCTTTTTGTCTTCACTCCATGTTTTATTTAATTATGGATCAAAGGAAAGTTATTTGTCTTTTAATAAAAATTAACGATCTACCTTCGTTGTAAGAAGGGCAATAATTAAGTTCAAATATTTATCTTTTATCATCGTTCTCTCTAAAGTAATCTAAAATTGAAATGTTCACATATTCTCTTAAGATGCAATCTGTTTATTTGCCTGTCCAAAAAGGCGTCAAGATATGCAAGCATGAAAACGTTTGTGCAAACTAAGCTCTTATCCCTCTTTAGTTTAAATTCCGCAATGTTGTGTACACGGCCTTTCAATCCGCCTTTTACTCCATGAAACAGGAATGAATTTCAAAAGATGGTGTCTGTTGAATAACAACCGACGTTCAGTTTAAATGGAAATGCGAATATTACGAACACACATTGAAATAGTGGAATGCAATGCTCATTTGATCTGCGAATACAGTTTTCAATGCGAAACGTTTTCGAAATACATGAGCTTACTTATTAAAGTTATTATATTATTATACTATTATGAACCGTTTCAATACATCGCATGTGCACGCGGTTATGAAAATATATTTCGCTTTATGTTAATATGTGTCGTGTTATACGGCTCCATTTGCTAAAGTGTAAAAGTGAACCACTAGTTCATTTGAATTGATGAGAGGAAGTTGTTATTGACGAGGTTTGTATCGGGTGGCGCATGTGTGTGCAATAAAGCATGTCCCTACGGCCACACTTTATCGACATCACCATAAAGATAAATAGCGCTGTCAGCGATCTCCCCCCCTCCCCCGCCCCGCAATGTGCCCCGCCACCCCTCCCCCTTCGGAACGTGCCGACCGACACTTTTATCACAATTTCGCAAAGATAAAACATGTTGGGTAAATTTTCTCAGCACTATGCGATGTATATTTAATGTTATGTGTGTTTGGTTATTTAAGACAGCAAACAAAAACTGTCGACTGCTAAAAGTATAATAACATTGAAAAGAAAAAGTTAAATATTACAGTTTGTGTTCCTTCTTGAACATAAAAAAACTTATTCGAAGTACAGAACATAAGAAACTTTTGTATAGGTATATTAATAAAACTTCGACAAAATTATTTGGAATAAAATAACCAATATGATGTAAATAGGTAGATAATTAATTAATAACATTATTATGTTGTGGAATTATTTCAAGCCTCGATTATTAAGCAGGCTTTTACGAGTAGAAAGTGTAAGCGCATTGCACAAACTAATATCCTTTCCCGGAAACCAATTATTTCATCTTCCGGGTATTATATTATAAGCCCCAACAAGGATTAATGATAAATAACATGGGAAGAGATTTGTTTTGGTGCTTAACCAATTACAATTTGATATATGAATCATTAAGGAACGCTTACGTATCGAAGTATATTGAATTCTTAGAAATTAAGAAAAATAGGGCGTCATCTCAATCGATATTTCGCTAGCAAAAGCTTTTTTGAAAGTTGTCCATTTCTATTCAAGGATTTTATAATCACGCCAGATACGTAGGTCAATTATGTTTCTTAGATCGAACCTGTAGGTAATTATATTTATAGAAAATTTTCCCATATAACTGCTTTTATTCTTGGTAAGAGGAAGGCAATAATTATGGTATTATCCTCTCGGCCTAATTGAAGTGAACGTGCGTAACGTGCGAGCCGAAAGTTTTTATACGATAACATGATGCGACCTGCGACTGTTGTTGATTGCGACTGTCCACTTGGAGATATTATTGTGATTGTGTTTTTGCAATAAAACATAAATCCTCTTAACATGATGATATACACTCTGGTGGTATCTGCTTTTTGCAATTAAATTATCTATAGCTCTTTTTAATAGTTGTATAAAAATTACTTAAATGCTTCAAATACTTAAATTAAGTTCAAACATGATTCATTTTTGGGTTGGTAAGAGGCGAATAAATCGAAACGATAGGTACAAAAAATCGTATACTGCTATAAGTAGTTGTAGGTAATGCCTGGTAAAAGCAATGTAATAGTCGACTGTTAAACAGGGCAAATAAACCTTCCAAAACGAATTTCGGCTGAGAGTGCGGGAGGAGGGATATGTAGATTTTATTGATACGATATTGCCGGAGGGATTTTGTAAGGAATCATCGGAGGATCGCCTCTTTGCGAAAAGTGGATCTCGAGCGCCACTTGTCTGCGATCGTTCGCCTCTGGGAGATAATAATTGTGTCTTTAAATGCTAACGACATCATTTTTGTGACAGATTTACCTATGTCTTATGCATATAGGTCTCTAATGTGTGATACAGTCCGTTCTTACTGCGTGAATGTAAATGCTATTTTGCTGGGTCTACTTTTTCATATATTACAATTTTATAGCTTATAAATAAACAATAGAAGTTGACTATTTTTAGTAATAAGCTCTTATTTCAGTCACCTTAATGACTCGGCAGATCATAGACAACTGATGCATTATGACTTTGATCACAGAAACAAACATATGTGCTCTGCAGTCTGCTCCCTTCACTTCACCTTCATTTATTATGATATTCTTGTTACTCAAAGCGATAATGACTTACAGGCGATAGTGCTGCCCCCCCTGGCGCGGTGGCCCTACGAGAACGGATTCACATTCACCACGTGGTTTCGTCTCGACCCCATCAACTCCGTAAACATCGAACGGGAGAAGCCCTACTTGTATTGGTGAGTTCTGATATCCTAGTAACATGACAAAATGTTTTACATGTATTGGTATTTGGTTTGATTAGTTTATGTATCTTACTAGTTCATTAGGGCATTGTACATACATCTTAGACCTTAGCATCGAATTACAACCTAGTTAGGCCAATTTGCTTGTCCTCAATTACCTACACGAGCGTTAACTACGTTGATGTCGGCGCGTTATATGAAAATCGTTTTCTATTATAATGGGTGATATAAAAAGCTATTGAAATATATTAAATAAAATAAACTTCGGAGACGTGAGGCGGTATTCATAAAATTCGATGTCTCGTTATTAATAATTTGTTTTCTATTTGATTAAATAATCTCGTTCAGGGCAATGAACTAAGAAGTTTATATTCAAAGTTGTCACAGTAGGAACCTACCTTTAGGAATTTGTAACGAGCAGCGAGATATAAATTGAATTCACAAAACTGGTATATTTAAATATAATGATACTGATTAATCAGTAGGTACACAAGTACGGAGATATGATCCGCTTCACAGTGGGCTTCCCCTTAACTGTTTGATTGTTACCGACAGTTCAATGTGTGCCGATTGTATTACATAGTGCTCGATAATTAGTTATTACGGGGCGTACACCGGCGGCGTTGGTAGTAAATAGTAATACTGTGATACACGAGACGTAGCTTGCTTTCCTATTAATTATACCTTACACATGCCTTCCTAACTAACTTACATGTAACGCGAGACAAGTCATCTCTCTAACTCGGTACAGCTTATTACGTGTTAAGAAGTAAACTTTATTACGCTACGATCTGAATTAATTAATACTCATGAAAAATTGGATTCATTATGAGAAAAGTTTGTTTTCACTTCGCATTAAATACATATTCGAGTTGCTATTAAAGGCGAGATTAAAGTCTAATTAGAATTTCTTTTACTAAAGTATATTTCTTAATTCTTGGGGATATAAAGTTCTTATATTAAACGCTTTTTAAATACTCTTGCATCATTGTATATAGTTGGAATGAAGAATTTAAGCTGAAACCTTTTTATTTATGTAAATGTGTTCAAATTACTTCAGCCGGTTGCTTTATAATTAATACAACAACCCAATTAAGTTCAGTAGTTGTTGTTTATATTAGTACTTATATAAAATCTTATCTTTAACTAATGCTATAAACATTATGTGCAGCTTTAAAACTAGCAAAGGCGTGGGCTACACAGCACACTTCGTGGGCAACTGCCTCGTGCTGACCTCCATGAAGGTACGGGGCAAGGGCTTCCAGCACTGCGTCAAATATGAATTCCAGCCGAGGCGGTGAGTAATATATAACTTTTATAATCTATTTGAGTTACACCTTTCCTAACTTAAGATCAATTGAACATTTGGGATTAGAATAAACACTGATAACATTTTGGAAAATAGAAAAAAAAATATTACGAATGGGGCAGATTTGGGGCGCACAGCTAGTTAAGATTCTAATAACTTAATACGTAGAATATGTAGACAAGCATATTATTATTCAGAAACCCTACATTATTATTAGTGACCCTTGTAACGGAGTTAGTTTACTTAAAGAATAATTAATTATCTGTCAGGTGTGCATAAAAGGTTGTTTCAGATTTTAAAAGGTTATGTTAACGTATGTGAAAAAATTAAAATTAAAATTATAAAGCACTATACTCGATGTACATTTTATGCAAGATATTATACTAAAATTTAAATATGAATTTTATGAGTAGTGCCCCATTAAAATTTTAAATGGTTCTTACTGCTGGTTTAATATGGTCCGGAAATTTAACGTACTATCCGCTTTGTAAATAAATTATTCATTAAAATGGAAGTTCATTATATTGATGCGAGATATATTTCGGTGCTAATTTTTATCAGTATTGTTTTGAGTGGAAAATTTGGCAGAGTTATGAGTTATATCGTTTTAAGAAATGTTCAATATGTTCTCTACAACTTAACCGATTTACTCAAGGAACGTAGTAACACTGCCTTCATATAAATTATCAGTACTTTTCCCGATATTTTAGTTTGGTATTCTGTTCTTTAGGGTGGAGATTTATGCAACAATTTTTTTAATCTGCTGAATTAATAATCACATAACTTAACTACCTACTCTCATAATTTAGTTTCGAAATGTGCGTTTTTATTTTTTGCTCTATTGTAGAGCATATATTTTTCCGAAAGGTTCCTTTGTGTAGAGATTTTCAATATATATTGTTGATTGGTCGCTTTATATCAATTGTATAGTAATTTATTTGTTTTGTTCAGATGGTACGCGATAGCTGTGGTGTACATATACAACAGATGGACCAAGAGCGAAATCAAATGTCTCGTGAACGGCCAGCTCGCTTCCAGCACAGAGATGGCCTGGTTCGTCTCTACAAATGACGTAAGTTTGACATATATATCATACATGCAGAGAAATGAGCTAAACGCAAACCCCAACAAACGGCTCTTTTCTTAATGAAATAATTAAAAATGTATAATGCGGCCGTAAAGTTTGGCTAATTTAAACTTTCGAGTAGGCTTATAACAATGGTATGAATAAGTAATGACAATAAAATGTAGAGCAAAGTTTTAACAACCAGAGGTCGTGCGGCTGCTCGTGAATACTTTCTTAAGGATAAAACTTGAGTCACATATCCTTAATCTGCCCTCGAGTACCAGGCGCACATAACTCGACGAGAAGTTGCTATAATACCAGTTATCTGCGGCGAGCGGCGAGCGGCGTGCCGCGTGCACCCCTCGCCGTTCGACTCGTGTCGTTACGTCCAATTTATTGCCGTAATTCCATGCAAATTAGGTATATGTGCTACGGGGACGTCATAAAAATGTGTGTTTAAACGATTGATGTATGTTAAACGAGTCCTTAGATATTATAAATTTTCTCATATTATAGCGAGACTAAAAGTAAAGTAAATTACACAAAGTAATTGATTGCATATAAGATTTTGATATAAAGATTTTATTAAAACTTCGCAAACGATTTTGATAAACCTGGGGTCTTTTATTTTAAGGCTGATAAAACGCATCA
Organism: Colias nastes; assembly: GCA_907164665.1. Classification (NCBI taxonomy): domain Eukaryota; kingdom Metazoa; phylum Arthropoda; class Insecta; order Lepidoptera; family Pieridae; genus Colias; species Colias nastes. Next base: position 12,333 of record CAJQZM010043479.1, read on the forward strand.
CAATATTAACAGGATCAAAAAAGAAGTTTTAGACATAGCTTTAAGAATGAGGAAATTCTGATGTAACAAACAGATACAACAGGAAGTAGACAAACACACGATAAACATAATAATTGAATAATCATATCACACCCCGCAATGTTTGAGAAGCCACCGCGAGATTTGTGGCTAGCAAATAATATTACATGAGCCAATAGAGCACCCTCGCACGCGGAGATTAATTCGAAGATCCAACGTTAATTGAAAACTAAATCAGGCTCGAAGTGTGTCGCGGCGTGCACTCGTCGGAAAGCGCCGCATGAATATTCATGGCGTGTGTGTTTTAGTTGTCGCCGCGCGGCACCCGGGACGTGCTCGCAAGCGGACCCGCGCGCTTTTCCTAGCTAATGTGTTTTCTACACCTAAACACACAGCGTCTAAAATATGCGCATCTGTATATGTTAATTTGAATATTCATGTCTAGCTTCAACTAGACGCTAGGTGTTTGGATGAACGCAAGGAATGAATATGGATCGAATGTTTGGCGGCGGTTGAGCTTGTACTCGTCCCGGTTTTGCTTTTCTTATTAAAACTTTTTGGATATTAATTTTTTACCTGCTGAATTATTTTAGAATATTGACTTCGTGATTATAATACATGAATAAAACATTATCTGATTCATATCATCAGTCATCACATAACATATTATCCATGTATAATTTAGGACTAGAAAATTCATGGTTTGAGATTCTATTACACATTCTCCGTTTGAAATGTGTCACGTCAGTGATTCCCTTTGATATTATAATCCTCATTACGCCAGTAAATTACATAATGTGGGCTCGTAAGAGTTCCCCGGGGCTGAGTCCCGGTTTGACTGTAAGTTAACGGGGAATTGCGTCGAAGAATAGTCGACAATTGAGCAGACAATTGCTGCAATCTTCGTATCGTTTCTTCAGCCTGTCTTACAGAAAATACGTGCTTTTAGCTACGTTTATATGGTCATATATTATGGAATTTATCTACCTACACTTTTATTGGATATGTTATATCATTTACAAGATAGCCAAGGGGAAGATCCCGGTCAAACATAAATAAATATTGTTTGGGGTAGTGAATATTTGTAGGAAGATGATCTTTTTGAAATGATTGTTTTATTTAAACCAAATTTGCATGTGTAGCCGTTCGACAAGTGCTACATCGGCGCAACAGCAGAGCTGGACGAGGAGCGCGTGTTCTGCGGCCAGATGGCGGCCATCTACCTGTTCGGCGAGGCGCTCACCACGCACCAGATATGCGCCATGCACCGGCTGGGCCCCGGCTATAAGGTATGTTGTTATTTCGCTAAAGTTAATCAAATTATTTCGTTTAAAATGAGAAAATTAAGTCATAAATTTTATAGAAAATTGTTAAAACAAATCCACACATAAACTGGTTTCTTTGTTATATTTCATGGAGAGATAGAATTTATGTCAGGTTGGATTACTGCTTCAGTTAAATTCAAAGGGAAGTATGGTTATGTATAACTTCTTTGTAATACCTAATTGTTTTGCTTACTGAAATTCTTGTGATAGTAATGGCAATAATGTTTAATTTTATCTCTACTAATCATAAAACAAATATTTCTCTTTTCTGCTAACCTGGACAGAGTCAGTTCCGTTTCGACAACGAATGCAACATCAGTTTGCCGGAGAACCACAAACGGGTGAGCGACGCCGCTCCCAAGCTTGCTGACATCCCCGAGCCCTATCCCATATCCCCCATCCCAGATACCCAAGGCGAGTCGCCGGGCGAAGATACCAGGGCGGCAGAGGGCGCAGGAGTAGTGGTTAAGGAGGAGCGGCGGCTGGCGGACGGCGCGCGCCACGTGGCCGCCGCGCATGCGTCGCTCGTAGATATTGAAGCATGCAAGCGTGTAAGCATGCGCCCGCTGGCTGTTGTGTGTCGCTTATGTGTGCCCGGTACTTCTGGGAACAGGACACTTTCCTATTTTGTAAAACATGTAACAAAGATCAATCGATCGGTTACTAAAAACTTGTAATTAAAATAGTGTCGAGTCGATGATAGAAATGTCCTTTTTCCAGAAGTATCTTGACATTTTCCACAGCAAAATATGTTTGTCTAACACACTTGTTTGACTGCTAGTGTTTGTGTTAGGGCCAGTTTCGTTTCGACGCAGAGTGCCGCGAGCCTCTGCCCACCTCTGAGGTCCGCATAGATCGGTTCGGCGAGATCGTCCACGATCCCACACAAAACCTACACGACGTAAGATTATTGACAAATCGTACAACTCCTTCGGTATTCTGATGGCCGGGTACTAATAAACTAACGGTTACGTGCATGACAAAGGGGAGGCGTGATAAAATATAAAAAATAAACAATTGATTTGGTTAAACTAACTTAGGTCATGGGGAGATTGGTTGGATTGAGTCTCTTTTCTTTAACAATGCATATCTATATTCACCGTTTTCTATTTTTCTGATGCAAAATATATCAGAATTATCTCTTTAAAAGTATGCATGCTAAGTTGAATGAACGGTAACAAAACACGATATTAAAATGAACAATTTCATGAAATCATACTGAAACTTATAATTCCGTTGCACGAGCGAGTGGGCAAGAAACTACTCAATAATACAGTAACGTCTATTGTCCGTGATTCTCTTTGACTTGATTCCTTTTGTGCGAGCTGCTTAAATAAACCGGCGAGGTTATTGCTATTCATGTCGGATCGCGGCGACTGAATTTCAGCTAGACACTACTCGATATAAGGCAGTTCAATAAAGAAACGAATCTTCAATGGCGGCGCTTATCATTCCCTCTCGCTTACACACGGCCGTACGGCATGCAAAAAAAAATGGAAAAATAAAATCACTAAAATGTATTTGATTTTCCCTATAATAGTTTTTATCATAAATTTACAATGACAATTATGCATTTGCGAAAGTAAATAATGTTTTATTGGAATTTGACAAAATATGTTCTTTGGGAAAAGTTGTTCAGTTTTATGGGCTCATTACAAATATTATGGGGATTTTGTTACATTCTGTATACGTAAATATGATAATTCATATAAATACACAAATACCATAACAAAAAAGTTTGTCAACAAACAATTTGAAATAATTAATAAAATAATTATCCATTTACGTTATTTTTATTTTCTTTTTTGCTGACCCTACCATACGTCAGTGTCAGCTTTGGCCGCCATTGAAGATTCGTTTCTTTAATGAACTGCGTAATACCAACTTTATTCTGATTAAATGTATGGAACGTTTTCTTAATAACGATTGGAACATCTGAAATAACAAAATTTTATGAAGGTTTTCTCTAGCTCATAGAGTTGTATTTTTCAAATAAAGTCAAGTCTGTCAAACATTAGGCTGTAACAAAACGCAAATATAACCGTAGATTAATGTAAAATTTATAAGGCATTTAGAAAACTTTTTCCTATAAGGCTTGGGCAAAATGAAATGATAAATACTTGTCTTTATCTCATAAACAGACTACTTATAGGCGTAGTTTAGGCAGCTATTACGCAAAGCGACGCATACATGTAACAGCATCCGTAGCTACATCCGCTCGCCGCTCGCCGCTCGCCGCTTGGCGTCTTTGTGCATTGTGCCGTAATTACATGCCGAGATTGACGTGGTAAAGCGTGTGTCTGACAAGTTTCTGCGTCTTGACGACGTTTTCAACTGAGGGAGCTTTTTAGATTACGTATTTTTGTAGTTTTGTTTTATACAGGTTTGAATTTTATGTAATTTGGTATAATGCTTGCTATTTATTCCAGCATTTTGTAATTAAATCCATACTAATAATCTAAATGCGAAAGTAACTCTGTCTGTCTGTCTGTTACTCAATCACGCCTAAACTACTGAACCAATTTTTATGAAATTTGGTATGGAAATATTTTGATACCCGAGAAAGGACATAGGCTACTTTTTATCGCGGGAAATGACGCAATCCCGAAAATCCCACGGGAACGGGAACTATGCGGGTTTTTCTTTGACTGCGCGGGCGAAGCCGCGGGCGGAAACCTAGTATAACATAAGTATAAATATTTTCGTAAAAATCCCTGATGCGCTCTTTATATAATGCAATTATTTGCAAAATGAAATAAAGGGATATCTAACACACACATATCTACTTTTTGTAACACTTAAATACTTAATATAGATTATACTTATTCCTATAGTACCTAATATTCCGAAAAAGCAAAATTGTTGTCAGTAAATCGATCTATTAATAATTCCAATCCTGTAAATTCCTACAATAACTCAGCTTCTTTTAAAGTTATTTTACAATTTTCACAGTTTGCTTTCAATTCGTTCAAATACGCCGAGTCAACGCGGTAACACGATTAATAAAAATTTCATCTCGTTGAGAAAATAAACAAGAAGGCAAATGAAAAAGTAACACATGCGTTTTATATTCGCACTAAAGCGAGTAGGTAATAAAACGTAAGTTACCAATAAAAAGTGACGCCGCAGTCAATGACTTTATTAGTTGAAGCAACAGATTAAATGTGTTTATTCAGTGTTAAAATTTTTATGAATATTTTAGACAGATGTAATTTTTAGTGACTAAAAATTTACTAATCTTTGATTAAATAATAGGCAAATAGTTAACAATTTACGTACATAATTCTAACAGAAGCTATTATCCCATCACTTATTATAATTATAAACAGACTCTACCTGATTATTTATAATTGGAAACTATGAGTCCTGAACTGTAACTAAATTTAATCACTATAATAATATTAAAGCTACGTGTAATAAATGGCACGTGAAATACGAAATAATCCTTTTATGAAAGTCCAGCAGTCACGTAAAGTTGGTGCTTACTCAACTCGTAGTTTTTACTCCGCGTCTAATCCGCCGCTCTCCAGAGAGGTCAGCCTTGATTGAGGCTCACTCCAATATTCACACAGAGCCACTCAGACAAATATACATCATTCTAAATATTTAACATGCGGATGCTTCTTTTTGTACGTGCTCCTCGGATGTTTTACGTCTTACAGGAGCAATTTCATTTCAATTTAGAGATAATACAGTATCATTTTTTATCTTGTAAAACTTGTATAACTGGAAGTAACATTTCCTTGTGACTCGGACACGTTTCGTGTTATATTTGAATGAAAATTATAATAAAATACTATATACAGAAGTGCAACGATGAGTAAAAGATTCAGGTCAGTCCATGCTACCTACTGGCAACGATGTTCCGAGCCTTGCGAATAAAAGCATATGCACGTTCAATATTTTTTACGATGGATATTTATTGGTCTGTGGACTTCAAATGTAAAATAATATAAAATTTTGCCAATATATAAATGGAATAAAACTCCTTCAAAATTACGGGCGTAAAATTCATTTACCTCAAATATTGGCCGCCATTAAAACTTTCTGATTGAATTTTAAAAATTAATTAACTGCGGCCACGATAACGAATTCAGTAGGCCCGGAATGACCTCTTATTGCCTGTGTGAACCTGGTACCCGGACCCTCTCCCCTCATCAATATTTGCCTTTTATTAACGGGTCTCCAGTAGTTTTAAAATAATTTGAATTGTTAACTATGTGGATCGACGAAAATAACTATTTCGTAAATGGTAGGTATATACTATGCAAATGCCATGTCATTATGTAGTATAAAAGTACCCAATTCGATATAAAATTAGACTGTATAAACAATATTTTCGAAAGCATTCATAATATAAAGAGATTTACCGCATTGGATAAAAAAAAACATACATTTGTTTAATAAAACAAAACACAACACCTGAAAAAGAGTTCACGGATCTTCAGCAATTCTACAGACGAACCTGAGTAAATGTCATTCTAAATACAGTACTCGAAATAGACGTTAGTGATTGAAAGTAACAACATGCATTATTTGCTGAATTGAAATGTAACTACAGTTATCAAGTCCACAAAGCTAATCTCGGTTGCAAGGAGTGCACTTATCTCTAGTTCAGCCTCACTCGTAATGAGATT
>CAJQZM010043480.1:0-15980 GCA_907164665.1 Colias nastes
TTTTTCTGTCAATCGAAATTTCCCTAACTATTGTTAAAATCATATTTCTAATCTTCCTAAATTTGGAAATTTTTACGACTGATTAAAGTAAACCACCCACCTATTCCCACCCACATCCCGTACGCTATGCTCTCTATCCACAGGCCGCGCGTGCGCAGATGGCTCAGTATCTGCATAGCTAGCGAACGTATAAACTCGCCCGGTCGTTGGGCGTTCATGAACAATATCATCATCATCATTTTTATTGAAAACAATATTCCCATGGTTAATGGTTAAAGTTACCCATGGCCATGTCACATTAAAACGAATAAACACACTTTCGCATTTATAATATTACTAGAGGTCCGCCCCGGCTTCGCCCGTGGTACATATTTCGCAATAAAAGGTAGCCTATGTCCTTTCTCGGGTATCAAAATATCTCCATACCAAATTTCATGCAAATTGGTTCAGTAGTTTAGGCGTGATTGAGTAACAGACAGACAGACAGAGTTACTTTCGCATTTATAATATTAAGTATGGATTTATAATGTGGTGCTCATTTTTTTTGTAATAAATTATCTTGCTAACGCTATTGTATTTTCGTTGTTTTATTTCAAGTGAACACCCATACAATTTTGTCACGAGCCGCCTCTGATTGCAATGTAGTCTTCGCGGTGCTGGCGAGGGGCTTGATTGACCCCGCTCGTGAACTCGACTGTGGAGTGCCAAGTGCCCTCTCCGCAGACGCACCGACACCGCCGCGGCCGACATGCTACTGTTTACTTTGTAGAGATATAGCTATACTTGTGCTAGACTTTCTTATTTGATGAGTTTTGTATCACAATTTTTTGTTGTGTCATATTTTCAATCATATTTTCTTCTGTACTATTAGTAGAAAACAATCAACTTTTCACGTTACAAAGAGTTTACTGAACTCTACTGCAAAAAGTTAAAACTCGGATTTAGGTATAAATGAAAATTGAATATATCATTAAATCTAAATAAGATTAGACATTGATAAAATAAATATTTTTTGTAGGCTTTCCATCAGAAATTGATAAAGCTATCGTTGTAATATTTTCAGTCCGCCCACAGGCATTCCGGATAAAGAGCACTCCGTCTACGGAAATTAATCGTATTAAAAATTTCCCTTAATTTAATGGATAGAAATGCCTGTGGCAACGATATAAAATAAATAGCAGTAAATACAAATATTTTTATTTATGTTGTTTTGAACTAGACGCTAATGTTTATCGCGTTTCGTTAAGTAATTCAATTTATTTTTAATAAAAATTAAATTAAAAATTTTGGAGGCGCCGGGTATCGATCCCGGTACCTCTCGCATGCTAAGCGAGCGCTCTACCATCTGAACTACGCCCCCGAGTTACAAAACCTACAAATGTATCGATATAATTATTTCGAAGAAAGGTTAATTGCTGCAGGCGATGTTTCACAACACTGCCAACGACTGGTTCGCGTACTTTCTGATAACCGAAATAATTTTTCAAATCGGACCAGTAGTTCCTGAGATTAGCGCGTTCAAACAAACAAACAAACTCTTTATAATATTAAATTCTATATTAAAAATAATAAACTGGAGGCGCTGTGTCCTGATACCATCCACAGTCTGAGCTACGCCCCCGGTTGTGAATGTTATGGAATAATATCTTTATACGTAATATTATAATTAAAGCAATTAAACATTCGGTTGTCGCAGGCTTCGCGCGCAATTATTTTTCACTTCATTAAGACGTGTATTAAACGTAGAAATAAATCAACACCGGCACGTGCAAATAATAATAAAAGGGTATTTTTTCGTCACAAAATTATCCTTTTTAGAGAAAATAATGAACAATAAATCGGTCAATCGTGTACACATTTCTCAGAATCGTGACGCGAATTACCAGCTCTCTAAAAGCTATTTTCATCGCAAAATGCTGGCTTTATTTTCGGGGACATGTTTTTTCATGTAGGAGCCGCGCCGGTAGCGGCACGTACTCAGACCTTGCTGATCGCTCTGCAGTTCATGGCAGTTCATTATGTTTATTATTTTAATTGTTTTCACATACCACGATTGCTATATTGCAATTAATGTAAGTTTTATAGGTAAATTAATAATTCGAAAGTACTTTGTCATATTTATATATAACACCTAGTGTGTTCGTCTGCCTATTGATAAGGTCGATTTTCCCAATATGTCACGTATTAATAAATACAGAAATAAAATACATTATTTTAAACAGTAATAAATTGTACTTTTTAAACTTTAGCAATAAAACTACGATAATCCGATTACAGTTTTGTCTAGAAATTCCCAGCGCAGTGGTCGCGGGAGGAATTAAATTGTACTCGATAGAACGGTAGGTACGGAACACAATTTCAATATCGTTGCTTCTCGAACATTCCGCCCCACGGACTTTGCAAGTGTAACTTCAAAGGTGTATCGTACTCCAAAATTAATAATGCGCATGCAGATCTTCGCTAATTATCGTATTTCCAGAAACACCCGAATCACTCCGAATCATTGAATCGTAAGTGCCTTAAACAATGCACTTGCATCTTACACCTTGTTCGAAAGAAATAGGAGTCAATTCAGAGTCATACACAATCGAAAACAATTCGGGCTATAGGTGACGGTAGCCTGTCAGTCAAAAAATTCAAAAATCCGTCAGTCGTCTTTATATATTGGTGGTGACCGCACGTATTATCTCTGTATGGAATTATATAGAGCTGCTGTTACATTTTCCGGTAAAATGATTATTTACACAGGTAGCAGATAGCAGCGGGGAAAGTGAAAATTAATAAGAGCATAATGAAAGTTCTGATCATTCTACGATATCAGAAATAGAAATAATCCCTGATTCTGTAAATCCTTTGGACTGAGATTTTAATGATTAGATTTCACAAATTTTAATGTAAGCCAGTGTTTGAAAATCATTTTTTTAAATATAAACTTTGTCTTATTTTAACCTTCCATACATCCATCATTACGCCAGCTTCAGTAAGACACTTTAATAGTTCTAAGTATAGAATTTTCCAAGTAAATCAATACAACAAATATCAATTCGCAATCGTGTGGCTTATCGTCGCTATTAACTTACATTGAATTATTGAAACAAATTTCGTTACTTATCTCATTTACCATAAAATCACAATAAAACTCATAATTTTAATAAACTATGCATGAAGAAAATACATTTAACCACTCTATATACATATCGTCTTCGGAGGCTCGGAGAATATGACAGTTGCCGAACAGTCACGAATTTTTCTATGCGCATTATCAGTTTGGGAGTACTGTACTTCTATTTGTGCAGTGTGTTATTTGTGAACTTTAAGCTGTTACTTTTTCGTGTTTGGATCGGGAGTCGGAACTGTGCCGTTTGTCTGCGGACTTTGCGACGCGCTGCAAAGTTGGGCGGCGTGACTGTGTGCGGGGAGCAGCAGGAGTTCGATGTCGCATCAATAATGCGTCAGTTGGCTTTTAAAAGTAATGAGTCGTGATTCTTATTCCTTAGTATATTTTTGTTTATAACGTTCACTTTATTTTATCTTCTGATACGTAGATAGGTATTATTTTAGGTACAAAAATTTTCTAAGTACAGCAGACCCGAGTCTTTTAGCAGAGCAAACCTTTTTTTTCTATGCGCATTGCGCATTATTGGAATTAAAATAAAGTACAAAGATACAATGTTCTCTCCCCTAGTTTATATAACTAAGCCGACATAATTTCCCGAACCTTACTTATTTACTCGGTTTATTTAATTTCGTAAAAGCTGTTAACAAAATAATTTCCCATTCGCGAAGATTTTTGGCTTAATCCAGAAGCGTGAAGTAATTAAACGGCGAATATAAGGGGTAATTTATTGTGCCCCAGGGACCGGCCTGCCCCTAAATGGTACTAATTAAGGCATTCCGATAATGGATTCCGCAGCCTTGCCTCTAACCTCAAGTGGCTCGGAATCTGCATTTTACATCTCAACTTTCTATTTGAGCTGGGTTCCGTTTTTTGTTTTTGAAGTAGCCGTTATTAGATTTTGTGAATTACATACTGTCCTTTGGTTATAAAAGTTTTCGGTATGATTTTATAGCTTGCAATTTGATGAATAGATATTTAATAATTTGTTATTTAAAGTGTTTTGAGACTGTTTATGTCTATTGTTGTAGAGATATTTTCAAATTTCCTGTAGGTACATGATATGTGTTTGTGTTTATTTTTATCTGGTATTTAATATTTTAAGAACTGAACATGTTGATTGTTGATGATTCACCATCATCAACAATCAACATGATATTGCCGTACCAAAATGTACATACTTAACCAGGTAGCGTTAGGCTTTCGTTTTTGTATTTTTAGATTGTTTTGTATAAGATAGAATTGTTTATCATCAACAAATGTATGTTTTTTGTTTTCATTATTAGAAACAACATATCTAATTACTTTTGAAAGTATTATGAAGCATTTAATAAAATTATTTCTAAGGAATGTTTACACAATTTCATGAGTCTTAGGCAGTTATAAAACTGTGTGTGTAATGAAATATTTGCTGAAGCGTTTTGTTATTAAACCTCTGTAAATTGTCCTTAAAGACAGTCATTGGTTTAATAATACGTGCGTTTGTATCTCTGGAGGAGATCCTAAGCAAATATAGGGATGCCTTTCGACGGGATCGATAAGCAAGGGACAGTTGGAACCGAATCGCTGTCCATTGTAATAGCCCGTAATTCGTCGCACTGTTATGGCTTCGATTGACGTCGAAATCGCTGACATCATATTATGCGCCGCCAACCCCTGTTTCTTATGCTGCCTTGGTAGTTGGTGAACACACTTATCTATTTCTGAGTGCATTTTTCTATTGTAGGACTTGTCTATCCAGTTTATATTAATTTAATACAAAAGTTTAGGTATTTCGTCTATGTTCACGCTTTTTTCAGTTCATCTGATTATTATTTGAAAAGCTTCATTAAATTGTGGACAGTACCAACATAGATCTATTTTAATATTCAATAGCACTAAAATAAGTCCACACTCATAAACATCAATTATTCATCATCATTAACAAAAAAGCGAAAACATAAAAACTTCATACTTAACATAGAGTTGACTCCTTTTCAATTTATCAATCAAGTGTGTTATATCTATAAACTTGGACATAAATAAGGTTGCGTGCGAAGCGGTTTGCATTTCGCCGTGTAGCCCGTGGACGAATGGCTCCTGCACGCTCGTGGAATGAATTCGGTCGAGCAGCGGCCAGTTTTTCCCTTATTTATCACGTGCGGCGGCCATTTCTCTCCGCCAGCTCGCGGCGGAGCGGGCGCGGGGCGGGCGAAGCGTGCTCCTGACTTATGTGCAGCGCTGTTGGGTCGCGCGTCACGTTTTGCGACGACAGTGTGAATGCTTACGTGTCACCTGATGTATAAATCATTTTACGGGAAATAATAAATGTACGATAATATGTTGAATGATATTAAATAATAAAATGCAAAATTGTTATGTTGAACTGATTAACGGATTTAATTGTGTTTTCTTTTGGAAAATTGCCCGCCCTAGAATTGATGTGAATATTATGTATTGACGGCTTTCCAACAATTTTTATTAACATTTTGTATGAAGGAGATCCTATTTGTCGAAGGAATATGAGTTAATTTTATTGCAAATTTTTGTTAACCCGTCTGTTATTAAAAAAATAACCTGTTTATCAATTTAAGTTGAAAAGTAATAAAGTTTTATTATAAAATATTTAGCGTAAAGTTTGGACAACAAGCGCGGCAAGGCAATGAAGCAGGGATGGATTTATTTCGTTTAAGAACTCATCAAAAAGCGCTTTCCAAGTGTATCGCGCTACAATCCGAGTGTTTATTGAGATAAAGTATTCGTTAAGAAATCACTTTTCGCTGGATTTACACATTTTTTGTGAACTCGAACGGTGCACGTCAAATACTTGTACATGTCTTACGAGTTACGACTCATCGATTCAAGCGTGTTGTTTAGGTTTACGTCTAAAAATAACCTTGTTATATTTGTTATGTTTTTAGTAAGCTTTGTTATTATTGTTTTTAATATCTTAACTTTACATTTATGACAGTATTTTTATAATATAAAAGACATCTCAATAGAATAGAATAGACATATAACCTGTAGCAATATCAAGTAAGTTTCCATACAGAAACTTGGTAAACATAGTAAACTTGGAAAAACACCTACATCCCACCCACAACATTAATAAACACAATTTTGCTAGATGCATAGCGAAATCCCACTTAATAGAACGTGAAATATAAAGAAAATAACTGGCGACACACAAGCAACACTATCCAGTTACAAATACGTTTCCACGTCATAAAAGTGATGTCGCAAATGATGTGATTGCGAGCGGAGGTGTGACTGGTGTTGTCGCAATTATCGCTCGAATAATTAAACATCATCCCGTCTGCTGCGAACGGTCGTATCAACCAGCCAATCGAGTTAGTTAGCGAGCCAGCGATGCGGAAATGTAACTTTGCGCAAAAAGAGAATTCCCGTGTCAAAATTTTAATGTCCTCGCCACCGAGTTTGTTTACTGCGCGGGAAAAGTGCTCGCGCTTTGATGTCACGCGCGCATAACCGTTTGTTGCTCAAATGACGATGAAATTTAAGAGCTTTTTTTCAAGCTTTTTGTCTTCACTCCATGTTTTATTTAATTATGGATCAAAGGAAAGTTATTTGTCTTTTAATAAAAATTAACGATCTACCTTCGTTGTAAGAAGGGCAATAATTAAGTTCAAATATTTATCTTTTATCATCGTTCTCTCTAAAGTAATCTAAAATTGAAATGTTCACATATTCTCTTAAGATACATGCAATGCAATCTGTTTATTTGCCTGTCCAAAAAGGCGTCAAGATATGCAAGCATGAAAACGTTTGTGCAAACTAAGCTCTTATCCCTCTTTAGTTTAAATTCCGCAATGTTGTGTACACGGCCTTTCAATCCGCCTTTTACTCCATGAAACAGGAATGCATTTCAAAAGATGGTGTCTGTTGAATAACAACCGACGTTCAGTTTAAATGGAAATGCGAATATTACGAACACACATTGAAATAGTGGAATGCAATGCTCATTTGATCTGCGAATACAGTTTTCAATGCGAAACGTTTTCGAAATACATGAGCTTACTTATTAAAGTTATTCTACTATGAACCGTTTCAATACATCGCATGTGCACGCGGTTATGAAAATATATTTCGCTTTATGTTAATATGTGTCGTGTTATACGGCTCCATTTGCTAAAGTGTAAAAGTGAACCACTAGTTCATTTGAATTGATGAGAGGAAGTTGTTATTGACGAGGTTTGTATCGGGTGGCGCATGTGTGTGCAATAAAGCATGTCCCTACGGCCACACTTTATCGACATCACCATAAAGATAAATAGCGCTGTCAGCGATCTCCCCCCCCCCCCCCCCCCGCCATGTGCCCCGCCACCCCTCCCCCCTTCGGAACGTGCCGACCGACACTTTTATCACAATTTCGCAAAGATAAAACATGTTGGGTAAATTTTCTCAGCACTATGCGATGTATATTTAATGTTATGTGTGTTTGGTTATTTAAGACAGCAAACAAAAACTGTCGACTGCTAAAAGTATAATAACATTGAAAAGAAAAAGTTAAATATTACAGTTTGTGTTCCTTCTTGAACATAAAAAAACTTATTCGAAGTACAGAACATAAGAAACTTTTGTATAGGTATATTAATAAACTTCGACAAAATTATTTGGAATAAAATAACCAATATGATGTAAATAGGTAGATAATTAATTAATAACATTATTATGTTGTGGAATTATTTCAAGCCTCGATTATTAAGCAGGCTTTTACGAGTAGAAAGTGTAAGCGCATTGCACAAACTAATATCCTTTCCCGGAAACCAATTATTTCATCTTCCGGGTATTATATAAGCCCCAACAAGGATTAATGATAAATAACATGGGAAGAGATTTGTTTTGGTGCTTAACCAATTACAATTTGATATATGAATCATTAAGGAACGCTTACGTATCGAAGTATATTGAATTCTTAGAAATTAAGAAAAATAGGGCGTCATCTCAATCGATATTTCGCTAGCAAAAGCTTTTTTGAAAGTTGTCCATTTCTATTCAAGGATTTTATAATCACGCCAGATACGTAGGTCAATAATGTTTCTTAGATCGAACCTGTAGGTAATTATATTTATAGAAAATTTTCCCATATAACTGCTTTTATTCTTGGTAAGAGGAAGGCAATAATTATGGTATTATCCTCTCGGCCTAATTGAAGTGAACGTGCGTAACGTGCGAGCCGAAAGTTTTTATACGATAACATGATGAGACCTGCGACTGTTGTTGATTGCGACTGTCCACTTGGAGATATTATTGTGATTGTGTTTTTGCAATAAAACATAAATCCTCTTAACATGATGATATACACTCTGGTGGTATCTGCTTTTTGCAATTAAATTATCTATAGCTCTTTTTAATAGTTGTATAAAAATTACTTAAATGCTTCAAATACTTAAATTAAGTTCAAACATGATTCATTTTTGGGTTGGTAAGAGGCGAATAAATCGAAACGATAGGTACAAAAAATCGTATACTGCTATAAGTAGTTGTAGGTAATGCCTGGTAAAAGCAATGTAATAGTCGACTGTTAAACAGGGCAAATAAACCTTCCAAAACGAATTTTGGCTGAGAGTGCGGGAGGAGGGATATGTAGATTTTATTGATACGATATTGCCGGAGGGATTTTGTAAGGAATCGTCGGAGGATCGCCTCTTTGCGAAAAGTGGATCTCGAGCGCCACTTGTCTGCGATCGTTCGCCTCTGGGAGATAATAATTGTGTCTTTAAATGCTAACGACATCATTTTTGTGACAGATTTACCTATGTCTTATGCATATAGGTCTCTAATGTGTGATACAGTCCGTTCTTACTGCGTGAATGTAAATGCTATTTTGCTGGGTCTACTTTTTCATATATTACAATTTTATAGCTTATAAATAAACAATAGAAGTTGACTATTTTTAGTAATAAGCTCTTATTTCAGTCACCTTAATGACTCGGCAGATCATAGACAACTGATGCATTATGACTTTGATCACAGAAACAAACATATGTGCTCTGCAGTCTGCTCCCTTCACTTCACCTTCATTTATTATGATATTCTTGTTACTCAAAGCGATAATGACTTACAGGCGATAGTGCTGCCCCCCCTGGCGCGGTGGCCCTACGAGAACGGATTCACATTCACCACGTGGTTTCGTCTCGACCCCATCAACTCCGTAAACATCGAACGGGAGAAGCCCTACTTGTATTGGTGAGTTCTGATATCCTAGTAACATGACAAAATGTTTTACATGTATTGGTATTTGGTTTGATTAGTTTATGTATCTTACTAGTTCATTAGGGCATTGTACATACATCTTAGACCTTAGCATCGAATTACAACCTAGTTAGGCCAATTTGCTTGTCCTCAATTACCTACACGAGCGTTAACTACGTTGATGTCGGCGCGTTATATGAAAATCGTTTTCTATTATAATGGGTGATATAAAAAGCTATTGAAATATATTAAATAAAATAAACTTCGGAGACGTGAGGCGGTATTCATTAAATTCGATGTCTCGTTATTTATATGAATAAGACAAATATAATTAATTTCCAATCATATAATACAAACATACAACTTGACATAAAATACGAAAATAATCAGCTGACTACTGTTAATGAATGTGTATTTTTGGGTATAACACTAGACAAATTTTGTAACTGGAAACCACACATTGCAAAAATTATAAATAAATTAGATCGTTTTGTGTATGTACTAAAAAAGTTGAAACAGACCATTAATTTAGATGTGGCCATGATCGCTTATCACGCGTACGTATCATCGGTACTTAGATACGGTATAATAATATGGGGTAACTCTGTAGCAATACAATCAATATTTAAATTACAAAAAAAATGTATTAGAGCAATGTGTGGAGTACATTTTATGGATAGCTGCAAACCCCTCTTTAAAAAATTAAAAATCTTGCCATTACCTTGTATATACATTTTGGAAATATGTTTATTTGTTAAAAAAAATATGATCTTCTTTGAAAAATATGATAAAACAAATACTACACGACACAAAGAAAGATTGCGCTCACCTAAGATCCGCCTTGCACTATATAGAAATAATGCGTACTGCATGGCCATAACTATTTACAACCACTTACCAATAACAATTAAAAAATTGACACTGAATTTTTTCAAAAATAAACTGTATAGACTGCTACAAGCTAAAAATTATTATAGTATTAAGGAATATTTAAATGATCGTGACATGAATATAATATGAATCTTAATTTAATTTAATTGTAATTTTATGTGTAATTTTTGTAATTGTTTATTAATGTATTTTGTGTATAATTTTGTAATTGTCTATTAATGTATTTTATAATTTGACTATATTAATTTGTAAATTTTTGCACGCCATTTAAAATGGCAGTATATGCGATAAAAAAATTTTTGTGTAACACCCTTATGAACCATATACGAGCAAATAAATATATTTGAATTTGAATTTGAATTTGAATTTAATAATTTGTTTTCTATTTGATTAAATAATCTCGTTCAGGGCAATGAACTAAGAAGTTTATATTCAAAGTTGTCACAGTAGGTACCTACCTTTAGGAATTTGTAACGAGCAGCGAGATATAAATTGAATTCACAAAACTGGTATATTTAAATATAATGATACTGATTAATCAGTAGGTACACAAGTACGGAGATATGATCCGCTTCACAGTGGGCTTCCCCTTAACTGTTTGATTGTTACCGACAGTTCAATGTGTGCCGATTGTATTACATAGTGCTCGATAATTAGTTATTACGGGGCGTACACCGGCGGCGTTGGTAGTAAATAGTAATACTGTGATACACGAGACGTAGCTTGCTTTCCTATTAATTATACCTTACACATGCCTTCCTAACTAACTTACATGTAACGCGAGACAAGTCATCTCTCTAACTCGGTACAGCTTATTACGTGTTAAGAAGTAAACTTTATTACGCTACGATCTGAATTAATTAATACTCATGAAAAATTGGATTCATTATGAGAAAAGTTTGTTTTCACTTCGCATTAAATACATATTCGAGTTGCTATTAAAGGCGAGATTAAAGTCTAATTAGAATTTCTTTTACTAAAGTATATTTCTTAATTCTTGGGGATATAAAGTTCTTATATTAAACGCTTTTTAAATACTCTTGCATCATTGTATATAGTTGGAATGAAGAATTTAAGCTGAAACCTTTTTATTTATGTAAATGTGTTCAAATTACTTCAGCCGGTTGCTTTATAATTAATACAACAACCCAATTAAGTTCAGTAGTTGTTGTTTATATATTAGTACTTATATAAAATCTTATCTTTAACTAATGCTATAAACATTATGTGCAGCTTTAAAACTAGCAAAGGCGTGGGCTACACAGCACACTTCGTGGGCAACTGCCTCGTGCTGACCTCCATGAAGGTGCGGGGCAAGGGCTTTCAGCACTGCGTCAAATATGAATTCCAGCCGAGGCGGTGAGTAATATATAACTTTTATAATCTATTTGAGTTACACCTTTCCTAACTTAAGATCAATTGAACATTTGGGATTAGAATAAACACTGATAACATTTTGGAAAATAGAAAAAAAAATATTACGAATGGGGCAGATTTGGGGCGCACAGCTAGTTAAGATTCTAATAACTTAATACGTAGAATATGTAGACAAGCATATTATTATTCAGAAACCCTACATTATTATTAGTGACCCTTGTAACGGAGTTAGTTTACTTAAAGAATAATTAATTATCTGTCAGGTGTGCATAAAAGGTTGTTTCAGATTTTAAAAGGTTATGTTAACGTATGTGAAAAAATTAAAATTAAAATTATAAAGCACTATACTCGATGTACATTTTATGCAAGATATTATACTAAAATTTAAATATGAATTTTATGAGTAGTGCCCCATTAAAATTTTAAATGGTTCTTACTGCTGGTTTAATATGGTCCGGAAATTGAACGTACTATCCGCTTTGTAAATAAATTATTCATTAAAATGGAAGTTCATTATATTGATGCGAGATATATTTCGGTGCTAATTTTTATCAGTATTGTTTTGAGTGGAAAATTTGGCAGAGTTATGAGTTATATCGTTTTAAGAAATGTTCAATATGTTCTCTACAACTTAACCGATTTACTCAAGGAACGTAATAACACTGCCTTCATATAAATTATCAGTACTTTTCCCGATATTTTAGTTTGGTATTCTGTTCTTTAGGGTGGAGATTTATGCAACAATTTTTTTAATCTGCTGAATTAATAATCACATAACTTAACTACCTACTCTCATAATTTAGTTTCGAAATGTGCGTTTTTATTTTTTGCTCTATTGTAGAGCATATATTTTTCCGAAAGGTTCCTTTGTGTAGAGATTTTCAATATATATTGTTGATTGGTCGCTTTATATCAATTGTATAGTAATTTATTTGTTTTGTTCAGATGGTACGCGATAGCTGTGGTGTACATATACAACAGATGGACCAAGAGCGAAATCAAATGTCTCGTGAACGGCCAGCTCGCTTCCAGCACAGAGATGGCCTGGTTCGTCTCTACAAATGACGTAAGTTTGACATATATATCATACATGCAGAGAAATGAGCTAAACGCAAACCCCAACAAACGGCTCTTTTCTTAATGAAATAATTAAAAATGTATAATGCGGCCGTAAAGTTTGGCTAATTTAAACTTTCGAGTAGGCTTATAACAGTGGTATGAATAAGTAATGACAATAAAATGTAGAGCAAAGTTTTAACAACCAGAGGTCGTGCGGCTGCTCGTAAGAATACTTTCTTAAGGATAAAACTTGAGTCACATATCCTTAATCTGCCCTCGAGTACCAGGCGCACATAACTCGACGAGAAGTTGCTATAATACCAGTTATCTGCGGCGAGCGGCGAGCGGCGTGCGGCGTGCCGCGTGCACCCCTCGCCGTTCGACTCGTCACGTACTCGTGTCGTTACGTCCAATTTATTGCCGTAATTCCATGCAAATTAGGTATATGTGCTACGGGGACGTCATAAAAATGTGTGTTTAAACGATTGATGTATGTTAAACGAGTCCTTAGATATTATAAATTTTCTCATATTATAGCGAGACTAAAAGTAAATTACACAAAGTAATTGATTGCATATAAGATTTTGATATAAAGATTTTATTAAAACTTCGCAAACGTTTTTGATAAACCTGGGGTCTTTTATTTTAAGGCTGATAAAACGCATCACAATATTAACAGGATCAAAAAAGAAGTTTTAGACATAGCTTTAAGAATGAGGAAATTCTGATGTAACAAACAGATACAACAGGAAGTAGACAAACACACGATAAACATAATAATTGAATAATCATATCACACCCCGCAATGTTTGAGAAGCCACCGCGAGATTTGTGGCTAGCAAATAATATTACATGAGCCAATAGAGCACCCTCGCACGCGGAGATTAATTCGAAGATCCAACGTTAATTGAAAACTAAATCAGGCTCGAGGTGTGTCGCGGCGTGCACTCGTCGGAAAGCGCCGCATGAATATTCATGGCGTGTGTGTTTTAGTTGTCGCCGCGCGGCACCCGGGACGTGCTCGCAAGCGGACCCGCGCGCTTTTCCTAGCTAATGTGTTTTCTACACCTAAACACACAGCGTCTAAAATATGCGCATCTGTATACTTATGTTAATTTGAATATTCATGTCTAGCTTCAACTAGACGCTAGGTGTTTGGATGAACGCAAGGAATGAATATGGATCGAATGTTTGGTGGCGGTTGAGCTTGTACTCGTCCCGGTTTTGCTTTTCTTATTAAAACTTTTTGGATATTAATTTTTTACCTGCTGAATTATTTTAGAATATTGACTTCGTGATTATAATACATGAATAAAACATTATCTGATTCATATCATCAGTCATCACATAACATATTATCCATGTATAATTTGGGACTAGAAAATTCATGGTTTGAGATTCTATTACACATTCTCCGTTTGAAATGTGTCACGTCAGTGATTCCCTTTGATATTATAATCCTCATTACGCCAGTAAATTACATAATGTGGGCTCGTAAGAGTTCCCCGGGGCTGAGTCCCGGTTTGACTGTAAGTTAACGGGGAATTGCGTCGAAGAATAGTCGACAATTGAGCAGACAATTGCTGCAATCTTCGTATCGTTTCTTCAGCCTGTCTTACAGAAAATACGTGCTTTTAGCTACGTTTATATGGTCATATATTATGGAATATTTATCTACCTACACTTTTATTGGATATGTTATATCATTTACAAGATAGCCAAGGGGAAGATCCCGGTCAAACATAAATAAATATTGTTTGGGGTAGTGAATATTTGTAGGAAGATGATCTTTTTGAAATGATTGTTTTATTTAAACCAAATTTGTATGTGTAGCCGTTCGACAAGTGCTACATCGGCGCCACAGCAGAGCTGGACGAGGAGCGCGTGTTCTGCGGCCAGATGGCGGCCATCTACCTGTTCGGCGAGGCGCTCACCACGCACCAGATATGCGCCATGCACCGACTGGGCCCCGGCTATAAGGTATGTTGTTATTTCGCTAAAGTTAAGCAAATTATTTCATTTAAAATGAGAGAATAAAGACAGATAAGTTTTGTAGAAAATTGGTAAAACAAATCCATACATAAACTTGTTTCAAATTTGTTATATTTCATGAAGAGATAGAATTATGTCAGGTTGATATTACTGCTTCAGTTAAATTGAAAGGGAAGTATGGTTATACATAAATAGCTTCTTTGTAATACCTAATTGTTTTGCTTACAGAAATTCTTGTTAAAATTTAAAAAAAGGATAATAATGTTTTATTTGATCTCTACTAAGGGTGAACCTTCAGTTCACCCCCGCGTCCGCGTTAAAATGTAGAAGCCCTTCTGGCTAACATTGAGAAACACCTTACAAAAAAAAAGATCTCTACTAATCATAAAACAACTATTTCTCTTTTCCCTGCTAACCTGGACAGAGTCAGTTCCGTTTCGACAACGAATGCAACATCAGTTTGCCGGAGAACCACAAACGGGTGAGCGACGCCGCTCCCAAGCTTGCTGACATCCCCGAGCCCTATCCCATATCCCCCATCCCAGATACCCAAGGCGAGTCGCCGGGCGAAGATACCAGGGCGGCAGAGGGCGCAGGAGTAGTGGTTAAGGAGGAGCGGCGGCTGGCGGACGGCGCGCGCCACGTGGCCGCCGCGCATGCGTCGCTCGTAGATATTGAAGCATGCAAGCGTGTAAGCATGCGCCCGCTGGCTGTTGTGTGTCGCTTATGTGTGCCCGGTACTTCTGGGAACAGGACACTTTCCTATTTTGTAAAACATGTAACAAAGATCAATCGATCGGTTACTAAAAACTTGATAATTAAAATAGTGTCGAGTCGATGATAGAAATGTCCTTTTTCCAGAAGTATCTTGACATTTTCCACAGCAAAATATGTTTGTCTAACACACTTGTTTGACTGCTAGTGTTTGTGTTAGGGCCAGTTTCGTTTCGACGCAGAGTGCCGCGAGCCTCTGCCCACCTCTGAGGTCCGCATAGATCGGTTCGGCGAGATCGTCCACGATCCCACACAAAACCTACACGACGTAAGATTATTGACAAATCGTACAACTCCTTCGGTATTCTGATGGCCGGGTACTAATAAACTAACGGTATCGTGCATGAATAAGTGGAGGCGTGAAAACTAATAAAAAAATTAATATCAGGTCAAACTAACTTCATTTCAGATTGGTTATCATTGAAAGACTTGGCTCTTTTCTTTAACAATGCATATATTTTATATTCACCATTTTCTATTTTTCTGATGCAAAAAATATCAGAATTATCTCTTTAAAAGTATGCATGCTAATGTAAAATTCCCCCTTGTAACACTGCACTGGATGTCGAGGGTTGTA